>OMNZ01087344.1:5261-15434 GCA_900303255.1 Lesueurigobius sanzi
TTTGTAAACATTCTGGGTTTAGCTGGAGGCGGAAAGCTAGATTCCTATCTACAGTATTTCCATTGTAGCTGTTGTCATAGTAACGATAAACAAATGTCTAACTGTTATTGTAATAAAAACAGATAAATCCTTATTTTATCGTCTCAAATGTCGTTCCTCTTGTTCTTGCAGCTTAAACAGGACGACATTTTTTAGTTGTAGTTTTACACATATAATCACTAGTTTTGGTTTAATCATATTTCTCTTGCTCACTTCCTGCCTCCAGCTGATGTCACTGATGATGTAAGCAGCGACAGGGTCAATATGTAAATTTTTAATCAGGGACGTTTGGCTACTTTCTAATTAAAAAGCGTGACAATAAATGGCTTCATGCACCCACTAACATGAGTGAAATAAAGGTTTTTGTGTTATTCATATTCTATGAAATGCATGTAAACTTTTGGCCACAACTGTATAATTTCCCTGGCACGCACACTCACTGCCAATGATCGTATAATGCATTATTGGGACATATACCATAATAATGATGTAATGCCGTACCTGATCTGTGAACATTACAGCAGGCATTGCCCTGTCTCAGAGTCTCCACTGATCTGTCTACATAGCACTGTGCCGTCACCATTTCTGCTCTTTATCGCCATAATTCTGCGTACTACCATCAACCATCGGATATCAACAGGCCACAGAAATGATCTCTAAAATGTCTCCAAAAGTCTTTCCTTTCGGGTGTAAACCTTTCCAATTTCCCTCATTTTATGAGGCACTTGTGGTGATGAGCAGAACTATAGACTTTAATGGGACTTGTGTGTCCCTACCAGCTCGAATTCCTGATAGATAAATGGCTTGATTAGGCAACGCCATTGATTGGCTTAAAAGGCCACTCATTTGGTCTTAATTAATCATGTAAAAGTAGGCAGCGGTGGGGGATCTTGGTAACAAATGTCTTTAGTGAGAATCCAATGACTCTGTTGTTGTCTCCTTCACTCTGCCGGCCCCTTCGTCCACTCTGGCACCCCAGGAGTTCAGCTTTTCTCAGGTGTGGACCGCTCGCCAGTGCCCCCTGCAGTGTGCCTTCTCTCTGGAGCGATACAGTCACCAATCCTCGGCTCACCTTTCCTGCAAGATCAGCGTCAGACAGGTCAAAGGTGACGAGCAGCTCCTCCAGATCTACACGTCCGTGGTGGAGGTGAGTGGCAGCAGTGGAGAGCACAGTCCAACTCTTGATTTGGTTCAGATGTAATGAGCCAGGCAGGGAGCATTTGGCCATATTGTGAAAACAACTTGATACCTTCTTGTCTCTGTATTGAGCACACTTTAAGCCTACAGTGTCTGCAGTGATTGCCCTGAAGCACTGATATTTATCTTTTTTTCTTTGCCAGAATGAAAAGGGAGTGGTACCCTTTTCCAGCCAGGCGGACTGCACCGTCACCTCTCAGACAGGGTCAAGGGCCTTCAAAATCCCTCCGTCCATTCGTCAGCGGATTAGTGCCACTTTTGACTCGGCTAACACCAAGGGGAAGGACTGGCAGCTGTTGGCACAAAAACTCCAAATAAGCAGGTAAAGTTCTTGCACAAAGCTGTTCAATCTGTTCATAATGCTAGATTCCTAAAGAAATAAAATGAATTGCCAATAGACCCTGTCGCTGCTTACATCATCAGTGACATCAGCTGGAGGCAGGAAGTGAGCAAGAGAAATAAGATTAAACTAAAACCAGCGATTATAAGTGTAAAACTACAACTACAACATGTGGTCCTGTTGTGGCTTAAGGCGCAAGAACAAGAGGAACGACATTTGAGACGATTAAATAAGGTTTTATCTGATATTTACAACAACACACGACATTTGTTTATCGTTACTATGACTATGATGTAGGCAGTGAATGTTGTGATGTCACATGAACGCAGTAGTTAGTGAGCGTGTTGTGTTATGAATAAACCATGGAGTAAAACAAGCAGATTTTCATTAATTTTCTTTTATAATTTGCGTATCACGATGCGTGCACCCTACCACCGTGCACGCTCTAACTGAAAAATGTGACTGGAAACCACGGCAACCAGGCTATTTCAGGGGGATATGATTACTGGTACAAGTTCATTGTAAATAGCCAGATTTTTAAAACATTCATTACTATAGAAAAGTGTCAAACATAGAAATAACATTGTCACTTTTGTAAACCAATTTGTTATAAGTTAATTTATTCAAGAATAATGGTATAATGTCCTTTTAAACAGTCTTTAAATCAAGTTGCTCATAGCTCTAAGCATTTAGGCTTTGTCAGTCTGTTAATCTCGTCTGTCATTGCTGCATTCAAGTGGATTACTGTTATCACCATACTGAAAAACATTTCTACTTTCTTTTTCGAGCTATAAAATGAATGAATTGACTGAATTTTAAACGAGGTAGACCCGTGTTCGTATGGGCAAGATTTTGGCCGATGGCTTTGGCCAATAATATCAACTAGTGCACACGGGTGTCCACAAAATATTCAACTCAATAGCACAGTTGTGTAGGGCTGGGTACCATTCAATTAAATTTTTCATACCAGTACTTTAACAATAGCTACTTGATTTACAATACTGGTTCCAGAACAATAATTTCGATACACTAAATACATTATTGGTCATCTAGAACTATAAAACAGAAAAATAATGCTAATTTATTCCATAGACCAGGGGTAGGCAAGTTTGCTGTTTCAAGGGCTGATGTTCTTTCTATACACAGGATTGGGGGCCAGGCTTTCTCATTTATAGCCACTTTGAATAATTATTTTGTACAAATGGTAGTAGTGGTCGACATATTTACTAAACAGGGGTTCTGAGAGTCGTTGGAAAATGTTAACAGAATTGGTCCTATTTTCTGTCTTTTCGGAGTGTTTTTGATGGATTCATATTCTCAAAACCATCTGAAGGGCCAGAGGATTCATGGTGGAGGGCCGGATTTGGTCCCCAGGCCTGACGCTGCCATAGACTATTCAAAAAAATATATGATTTATTTCAGCTGAAACAACCAAGTAACTAAAGAGAAAAACGAAGAACCATGGCACTCCTCCCACATTGTAATTCTTTAGTCACAGGGACGACAGGTGGAAATGAACATTTTTGCTATTACCTGGTACAATGCATCTTTCCTTTATGTCAGTGTTAAATTGTACACTGTCCCTGTACAAATAAAATACATAAAGAGCCTTGATTGTACTGGGCTAACACATATTCAAATCTTTTAAAACATGCTGCTGGTTTCTTCCATGCGCATCGGCTCCAACAAGCCTTTCTCAAGAACTTCACTTCTTATATCTAAATCTTAAGCTCAAGGACTGTAACCAAACTAATCTTCCATCCTCAACCAACCAGCCTTCAGTAAAGCACCAGTGGGCTGATTTCATTATAGATGTTGGAAACACATGCACACAGCACAAGAAATGTGCAAAAACAGAGAGAACTGTTGAGGTCAACTTTGGGAAAAGTCATTTACACTGTGCAGATGTCTGAGAGAAATCTGAGTGATGATCGTACAGTTCAACCGATGCAAAAATGTTAGTTCTCCTCATTAGCTGCAGTTTTGCTTGAGCTGCTTCCTCCGGCTCGCTTCCTAACGCAGTAGAGGTCAAGCAGGTCTTCTTCTGCGTGGGATGTAGAGGCTTGTGCTTGTTTGGTTATGGCTGAGATCTATTTGCACTTAACACAGTCAATACGTGCGCATAGCCATGATATAGCCAGTCGGCGTTTGAGAGTAGGGTTTTTCATGTAAAGCCATTTCTTCTTTTCTTTTTTTTGTCCAGAAATTATCTTGAAAGTACATACTCTCAGCAAGTGGATAGTAAACATTAGGAAGTTAAGCACAGCAAGCAGATGAGGAATTCAGTGACAGCAGACCTCTGTGCCTCGGGGATGGGAAAGGATTTGCCGAGGTTGTAGTAGTCAGACACACCAGTGCGCATGTAATGTGCTCGCCTCTGTTTAGTGAAGAAGAAAAGTATCTTTCTGAATTATTTTAAGTCTCCAACAAAGAGGGGAGTGGGATGTAGGGAAGGAAACAGCAACAGATCAGAGGGCGTTGTAGCAATGAAACAGTGCACTCTGTTGGAGGGAAGAGCACATAGCTTTCACAGCTGGTGTACATAACTATTCCCTGTTTTTATTTATTTATTTCTTTATATATGCAGTGGCATGAAAAAGCATATGCCCCCATCCTGAATTAATATATTTCTTTATATTTATCACACAAATTATCATTCTGATCATCAAGCCATTTTTTTGTCACTCAAAGACTTCTTGATGATCCCCAAGATTTTAGGATAGATTTTCTGTGACTGATGTAACAAAGGTTGAACTTTTTGGCAGATCTGCAGCCTGTTGTATCTGGTGTAAAAATAGTATTTGAAGAGTTAATTTGCAAAAACGGGTGCCACAAGTGCCATTGACAAACATCAATATATGCTTGTAATTTTCTCATTGTGGAGCTGTGTTATTAATGTCCACATCAAAAATATGAAATCACTTGTTCTTGATCAAATTGATTCATTTTTACTGTTACTGGTGTCACGTGCTAAAAATCTAAAACATTTTGGCAAAAACTTCAAAACGGAGATATCTGTTTTTGCAAATGAACTCACATCATGTCCACAGTCAAACATGGCGGTGGCAGAGTGGTGGTCTGGGTCCATTTTGCTGCTTCTGGACTTGGACAACCTGCTGTCATTGATGGAACAGTGAATTGTGCCGTTTACAGGGAATCCTGAAGGTGAAAATCCAACCATCAGTTTGAGAGTTCAAGCTCAATGCTCTTTAATATGACTGGGTTCAAACAATTCTGCAAAGAGTTGGCCAATATTCTTCACAGTGATGTGATAAACTAAACCAGTTATCACCAAAGTAGAACAAAGACTACCAGTTATTAAGAGGCATTTACTTTTTCACAGAGGGTCTGATAGGTTTGGATTTTTGGAAACTGCATTGTATTATCTGGGGTTGACTTTGTGTGATTTAAATTAGCTTGATGATCAGAAACATTGAAGTGTGATAAATACAAAAAGATATACAGTACTAATTCAGGAAGGGGGCATATACTTTTTCATGGCATATAGTATACAGTATGTGTGTGTGTCCTTGCCAGTTTCACTTGCAGACTGAGTGAAAGTATCTCTGTCGTCCTGTAGGAACCTGTGCTACTTTGCGTGTCAAGAAAGCCCGTCATCGGTGATCCTGAGCCTGTGGGAGGCTCAGCACCAGGATGCAGCAGACTTGGACTCTTTGGCCAGTGCTCTGGAGGAGATCAGCAGAGCGCAGGAGTGCAGGACAGACTCTTTGGGCCACAGTGAGGAGGAGCTGGGCTCGTTGGACTCAGACCTCAATCATCTGGGATAACTGGGATAATGGCACATGTTAAGCCTTTCCATGGCCCTGCTGTGAGTTTTTTTGTTTAAAGCAGAGAAATGTTTAATTGTTAAACATGGACTTTCTGATAAACCAAATGGTAAACTAAACAGGAGTATGTCTGAAAAAAACAACATCTTGTTTCCATAAAGATGCTACAATGAAGCATTATGCAACGGGGATATGCATTATTGTCAATCAAGGTACATTTCAGGACAATGTATTCATGGATATGTGCAGTGGACTTTCACAGATTGTAAGATGGAGCGTGTTTTTGACAGACTGCCACTCAATCATGCCACAGCAGTGATCTGGCTGCAGGATTGGCTGCACGGGCACCTGCCCGTCCACAATCCTCTCCTCGGTCAAAACATCCAGCGTCGTGTCATTCAGCAGCCTCTTTCTGCTCCTCTGCACAGTGGCTAAGATTACTGTTTGTGGGAGACATATTGGACTTAGGTTGAAAAGGAGCTGTACACACATAGAAACATCAGGCATTTACCTTTTGGCAATGATGGTAATGACAAAGTGACTTGCACTTTTTTCTTATTTTCACATTATTATGATTAAATTATATAGTTTTTACTCTGTGGAATATTTAAAAAGAGTAGCAAAGAAAACATCGGGCACTCACTCTGACAGATATTATTCTTTTCCAGCAGAGTTGGCATAAGCTTCAACAGAAAATCTATGAATTGCCCATCCATCTAGTAGGTTGTTAAAGCTGTTCTTTAAGCTAATAAAGTGACTTTGTGTTAAAGTCTGTGTGACTGCCTCCTACTGCACTCATTCATCTTACGTGTCACAGCTCCGTGTGGAGCAAGTCAACAGTGCCCCCTCTGCTAACTACGTGGACCTTTCTCTAGTTTTAAACCTAATCCATGTTTTTATGAAGCTCAAAAATAACTCTACACCAAATCAGATGAATTGAACATTTTACCATGTGTTTTGTGTCTTTATTATTTTCTTAATTTACAGACGCTTGACTAAATGTTTGACATTCTTTTTACAGGTTAGTTTTAAGGGTGTCATCTGGGACCTGGGAATGATCCATGTTGCATATAAGTTTTATTGGCTGGTTGTGTGAATAAATGGTTTGTATAGGTCTGAAATTTCCAACAGTAATGAGTGAAGATAATGACAGTAAGCTATGTGCATTAGCCACACACTTATTTAAGTTTACATACCCTTTTCATCTTTTGGCAATTTTTCATGGAATATGAATGATAACACAACAATCTTTTTTCCACTCATGGTTAGTGGTTGTGCAAAGTCATTTATTGTAAATGAACTGAGTTTACTCTTTTGAAATCATAATGAAACAGAAACTACTCAAATGTCCCTGATCTACAGTACATGACCTTCAACAACTGCCAAGAAAATAGTTCAGGAGCAAAGAAAAACTCACTTCAGCTGAAATACAGGACTCTCTGACAAAATTTGACTCTGACAAAATTGGACTCTGGACTTAGGGCTGTGTGGGAGCAGCATGGCACCTTTACTTTCCATCACAGCAGATTCTATGACGCTGCAGGATCAATTGTTTTTAGGGTTTTGTGCCAGAAACTTACCAGAAACCCCAAACAATTGATCCTGGAGCGTAATAGAAGCGGCTGGGAAAGCAAAGGTGCCATGCTGCACCCACAGAGCCACTGGGTCACTAAAAGGTCAAATATGCACTAATATCAAGATTTATGCTGCCTTCACGTGGTATCAAAATGAAGGTACATTTTTATTTATTTATTGATGATCCCCATTAGCTTCCACCGTAGTGGTTACTAATCTTCCTGGACCCAGTTAAAAATGTATGTTCATTTACAATAAACAAAGTATATATATAAATATAAAGTGCAAACACAGATAGCAGTGAGAGCAATTATCAGTTCTCATTCAAACACAAGCCAAGACAGCAGCAACTAAACCTTTCAAATATGCTACACCACAGATTTTAGTGTTATTGTTTTATTGTAGATTGGGTAAATCTCTCGTCTTTTTTGGCAGTTTCTTCCACAGTTGGAAGGATCTGAACAAAACTGATTTTTCATAATTATCAGAATTATTTTCTTTAAGAATAACAATAGATTGTACTGGAGTTTGTCTTGGAGCGTAGGTCATGACAAAGTCCAATGCATTTCTTTCACACTAGTTAAATAAGGGAACTTTAGTACTACACGCGCAGCATTATTTTGGATGTCCTGAAGCCTTGCTATATCAGTAATGGAGCCATATTCGAGATGAGATAACACAAGGGATTGAACTACCAGTCTTATAATTACAGGACTGACAAAGTAAGAGCACCTTCTGACCACAGCTATTGCTTTGCCCATTTTGCTAATTACCTGGTCTATTCACCTTATTCAGGAAAGTTGCAATGGGGGCCGCCATCTTGCTTTTCTGGTCCAACTGAAGGTCTGACTTGAGTTGATATTGGCTTTGATTTCTGTTATTGGTGAAACATGTAATATTTACAACAAACTGTGCAAATATATCAGGACCATCAGCTTTGGTCCTTTAGAGTTCCTTTAGATAATTGGCTAATTATCTGTGAGGAACAACAAAGTTATCTGTGGAGAGACAACAAAAAGTAAATGATAATATCACATATACTGTAGTTTAGGTGACTTTTTTTCAATGAATCTAAACCTGAGCCACAATAACATATGCCCTTTGACCTTTTTCACACGTTTTTTGTTCATTCCCATTTTATTTCCTTCACTCTCTTACATTGACAACAATGGAAATCCCAGCTCACAGGAAGTGCTAATACAAACAGGAAATGCTTACACAACAAAAGTGGGCGGGGCTGAATAAGGTGTGAATATGAGGTGACCAATACACCACCTCATCTCATATTTTCCACTGGAAAACTCAGAAACAATTTTGATTCCCGAGATGAGATAACCTTTGACCTTTCAACAAGCTGCCATCATACTTTTTTAATGTCTTTTAGATTGTTATGAAGCACACACAATATGTATTTAGTGTAGCCTACGTCGTTTTAGTTTCATGTTTACTTCCACTTAGCGTTTTGTAAAAAACAAACAAACAAACCTTCTGCTAACAATTTTCTCACACAAATTTACTAATGTGCAGTGTGTTGTTGTGTGTTTTCATTGTTTAACTTTGCTACGACACAAAAGCACTTGAACACAACACGCTCGTTATTTCCACTTCACAACCGGCAAGGATCACCTTTACCACAGCACAGGCAGCGTTATTATTTTTTGCAATAAAAAGTTACATAGCGCCCCTTTAACTTTGGACTCCGCTGGTGTTTTTCCAACCACCAGATGGAGCTGTTCATCCTCAGCTGACAGAACCCGATCGTGATTTGTTTGCATTTCACACTTGTGGCTCCGCAGACTTTTTCCATGACAGGGGGGAAGACTGTGTGCCCCTACACACACAGCTGCGTCCAAATCCGTCTTCATTACTCCTGTCACGTGAACTTCATCACTGTACTCTTTTATTAGTTTTACTTGGGATTTTTTTTCCCCTCCTGCTATCTGTGCTATAGTAATGCCAATTTCAGCCATGCCAAATGTGAAATGTGTCCCAGTCCCAGCCGGATGTCATCTGTCCCACTCTGCCAAACGGACAGGCAGCAGCTTTTCCCAACATGCCCCCCTCTCCCCCCCAAGACACCCCACACAAACACACACACACACACACACACACAACAGAGCGCTCTAAACCGGCTAATGAGGCTCCGCCCACTGGACAACTGCTCTGACTCATAGCAGAAGATTAAAGATGACTCTCTTCTCTCACTTTCTTTTTTTTTTTTTTCCCCCCCCCCCTCTCTCTCCCTCCCTCCCCCTCTCTCTCCCCCTCTTTTTCCCTCCCTCTCTTCCCCTCTCTCCCTATCCCCCTTTCCCCTCTCTCTCTCCCTCCCTCCCTCCCCCTCGCTCTTCCTCTCTCTCTCCAACTTCTCTCTCCCCCTTTCCCCTCTCTCTCTCTCTCTCTCCCTCTCTCTCTCGCCGCCGACATCTTTTCTTTCCATGGCGGATGAAAGGCCTCCCAGACACCCACTCCATGCGCATACCATTCAGGCCAGGACACACAGGAAGTCTATGTGCTGCGCGGAGGGGAAGGGGCAGCAGGGAGGGGGAAGTAGAGAGTGAGGAGGGAGGGAGGGAGGGGAAGGGGGGGAGGAGGGGAAGGGGAAGGAGGGGAGTGGGGCAAATGCAAGTCATGTGAAGCTCATGAGAACTAACCTACAAAAGCTCGAAACTTGTTTTTTTCGTTGACCTTTCACTGGGGTCCTCTGGTTTGCCCCTCCTTCCTGCAACAGATTTCTTATCTGATCTATTTCTTGTTTGTATCCATGACGACGTGACCTGATAACTTTGGATGTCATGTGCATCAGTTGGCAAAGGGCAGAATATAAAATCTTGTAGCTTTATTGTTTTGTTTTCAGCGGTGGAAGAAGTACTCAATATTCTTACTTAAGTAAAAGTGCAGATGAAGGACCAAGAGTTTACTTAAGTTAAAGTGAAAGAATCAGATTAAATTTATACTTAAGTAAAAGTATCCACTGTAAAATGTTCTTCATTAGTAAAAAATAAAAGTATTTTTTTAAGAGATTAATGTGCAGGATTTTTCCAGTCCTTTGAATCAAACCAGGTAAGAGTAAACCACCAACACAGGACTAAACCAGGTGTAAATCAGGTCTAAACAACTTCTAAATCAGGACTAAACAACGTTTAAATCAGGTCTAAACAACGTCTAAATCAGGACTAAACAACGTTTAAATCAGGTCTAAACAACGTCTAAATCAGGTCTAAACAACGTCTAAAT
>OMNZ01087349.1:0-13694 GCA_900303255.1 Lesueurigobius sanzi
TGGAAGCCAAGCAGGGTAGGGCCTGGTCAGTACTTGGATGGGAGACCACCAGGGAAAGGCCAGGAAGCTGCTGGTGGTGGTCGGAGGGGCCCATGGGGCAGATTGGCAGCCTCGCCTGGGCAGCTGTGGCGTGAATGAATATGAATAATGTCATATAAACCGTCTTTGAGTGTCCAGAAAAGCACTATATAAAACTAATGCATTATTGTTATTGTTCTGAAAACACACATCCACAGATTAATGGCATGCAAATTATCATGATATAGAAATGGCAGAATTTTGTTTTATTTTGTGTCATTTATCCTTTATTTAGACAGGTTGGTCCCTTGAGACTCAATGTCTCATTTACAAGAGAGACCTGTAATTGATTTATGTACTCAAATACATGTAGGCTGCAGTACTTTACTTCTACTTAGGTAGAACATTGGGTTTGTATTTGTATGTTTGAAACAGGTCTCTCTTGTAGTTTAGTTTAGTTTAGTTTAGTTTAGTTTAGTTTAGTTTAGTTTAGTTTAGTTTAGTTTAGTTTAGTTTAGTTTAGTTTAGTTTAGTTTAGTTTAGTTGAGCTGCTTACATTCTTAAATTGTTACAACTTTACATCTTTACAATACATCTCTGTCTTTACTATACAAACAATCATCAACTTTATTTTGCCTTTTGTGACACTCACAGAGTTATGACTTTCAGCTGCCTTTCACAAATTTAATTTTTATTTTATTTTATTTTTCGAGTTCTTGCACTAGTATGCAGTTAGCAGACCTGACACAGATAGCGTTTAGTTACTGACTTTTTATTGTTAATTTATCAATCATTCTGTAGCTTTTCATATTCTTATCATTATAACTATATTATAGTGATACAATTTCCATTCATTCTTTCTACCTACCTCTTGTCATTACTATCTCCACAGCAATAGTATAGTGTATGTGTACTTGTTTTACGATTAATGTTGATTATTTGCGCCCTATTCTGTGTAGTGCATTTAAAAGTCAGGGTGCGGGGCCAGTTGGGGGCCAGTAAGTGAGTCTCAAGGGACAAACCTGTACAAATAAAGGATAAACAAAAAATAAAATTAGGTTGTAATGAAGAAACCTTTAAATGACAAAAGATTCAGGTGAACATATGCAAAAATAAAATATAGATATAAACCTTTGTTTCTTTTTCGTAGGCAAAGATTCTTCAATCTTCATCTGTACTCCGTAGTTAAACACTGAAGAATCTTTGCCTACGATGGACAACTCCTGTACGACTGAGAACCTACACAGACGTTGTTTCTTTTGAGTCACTGCTGACACATTGTGCAGCTAAAAGGCTCAAACAATACTGTATGTTCACCTATTTTTAAAGACCCATATGGAATGAAAACGGGGGCACCAGCTGTAGTGGTGACATCATCCGTTGCGTCTGGGTGGCCTTAAAACTATCACAGAAACCAAGACAGCAGTACACAGGCAGTTTGTGTCTAAGTGCCTTCCCCACCCTTCATTGACACACATCAATACACTTCATATGCAAAATCATACCACACCCACGCTCAGCCCCCACACTCACCTTCTGAAAGAGCCAGGTGACAGCAGGATGATCGAGACACTTTTTAAATGACAAAGAACTCTGAAAGCAAAACACACCGAGTTTACATCTGAATCAACACAAAACAACACAGAGCATATTTAGACGCCTGCAGACCAGACAATTCAATTTGTGGTTCATTGAATGCAGTAGGTCTACAGTCTACTCGGTATAGGCCGTCTTATTAAATAACACTATGTGGTTGTATAAATATAAATCCCTACCAGAAAGTCAAACAATGCTGCTACTGTGTTTGATAAAGTTCAGAAGTAATTTTATATTTTATTTATTGATTGCTTTTGTGTGGCATTGCTTTTATTGTATTTTACTAGTTTTTGGTTTTAAAGAACTAGGGAATACTAGTGTTTTCTCTTCACTGTGCAACATTTTGGAGACTGCTTTTTTGTTGTTTAGATGTGCTATAAAGTTTGAAGGGAAAGGGTGGCGGCAAAAGTAGTAGATTTTCCAGATTAAAATGATAAAACTACTCATAGCTGCCCAAAAATAAGAGGTAGCTAACCATTATTCGATGCTTTCTTTTATCTATAAGGACAATATTTATTTACATGATACTCAAGTGCAGACATGTACGCATCACATTCTACAATTGGGAGCTATTTTCCATCTGCTGTTGATAAAGGTTATTTAAAATAAATCAAACAATCAATCAATCAAGCAGTTCAGTCACCTGGGAGGAGCTCGGAACAGAGCCGTTACTCCTTCACGTCAAAAGGAGCCAGCTGAGGTGGTTCAGGCATCTGTTTCAGATGCCTTCTGGTCGCCTCCCTCGAGAAGTGTTCCAGGCACGTCCCACTGGGAGGAGGCCCCAGGGAAGACCTAGGACACGCTGGAAAGTCGATGTCTTTAAGCTGGCCTGGGAAACGCCTTGGGATCCCCCAGAAAGAGCTGGAGGAGGTGTGCGTGGATCGGGAAGTCTGGGCATCTCTGCTCAGACTGTTGCCACCTCAACCCGGCCCTGGATAAAGCGGAAGAAAATGGATGGATGGGTGTACTTGCATGGAAAATAGGCTATATGCTAATTAAAACCAGATTTCTGAGCGTGCGAAACACTTTGTCTAACCCACTGTTGGCATAATAGAGGTAAGAAGTTTTTGTAGTGGAGGTGATTTGAGCTTTGAAATGACCAGAATAATGATTTGCGTGAGGCTGCCTCATAGATGTATTATATATTAGTTCTTCTATAATAGTTCCATGGGTTGCCTAGACTTCAGCAGAACAGAGGAACCCCACCTCTTTACGCAGGTAGAACAGACTGAGGGAAAGTGACTGAATATGCAGGATACCTAAACATGCATGAAAGAAACAAAAGCACAATATTTTTTAAAAACAACTAATCATGAGTTGAGAGAAGGGTATAACTAAACATAGGACAAATGTAAATTGAGAGTAGTATGTCATCATAAAGCTTGACTTACATGTGCTATCCTTTGTAAAGTCTGAGGCTTATTATTCTATTGTTGCATTCGGAACAAAGAATAACTGTGTAGCCCGAATGCTGAGTGGGGGAGTGTGATATGACGCTAGTGAGAGATTGCTGACTCAAACAAAGTGTGAAATGCATCAGTTTATGCATTATTATTCCAGACTTATTTCTGAGAAGTTGTTGACTGAATACAAATCAGTACAAAACAGCATTACCAAGTACTATATGTTTGCACTCATGACATAGGCTAAATGTGTTTGTGGGTAGATCTGTTTAAAAATGCATAGTCTCCAGTCGTCCTCCAAATATTTTCAAAGCTGGCACACTGGCATCCCCCGAGAGATCACAATGCCATCTGCTCAAAGTAAATTTACGGCAATGAGACAAACAGAATCAGATTGAAAAACAAGATGAAATTAGGCCTACAAAATTTCTTCACTGATAGGGCTACAGGACATATCGTCAAATTGTCGTTTCTGCAATATGTGTCACAAAATCCACATCAAAGAAGCCACAATACATGTCAGAAAATCACATTGGTCTTCCAGGTAAGACAGTCGGCTCGGGAGGGACGGTCTGCTGCGAAAACTTCATGACACAAATTAAGGTTAGGAACAGGGATATGGTTAGATGGTTTATGTATAATTTCATACAAAGCAATTTAGATTACTAAAGTGTCGTTTCTGCCAAACGTTTTTAGCCTTGTTTAGAATTATTATTTTTTTTGTTATGACAACATATTATATTAATTTCTACAATCGTCATACAAATCACGTATATTTCAATTATTGCATTTGTTCAGCTTGTAAAATATTACAAAATAGAGAAACTCGTCTCGAGCAGCGCAGGCGGAACCACCGCTGGGCGGGGAGGCTCTACGGCGCCTTTTAACGGTGCACTTCCTGTTTCTTTTCTCATTCAAAGTTGACATATCTGACTATTGCCCGCAAAATACCGCGTAACATATTTGGTTTGTTGCCCCCACAACCTCTGGAAAGAAGTGTTTTTTGGGCTGTGCATCAAACCGGCCAAAATTTAAGAAGATTTGCTCGTAAAAGCCGCTTGGTCAAACGGTGCCGCATGAAAAGACGTGGCGAGTGGCGCTGTTGGTGCGCCCGCAGTCCCCTCCTACACCTGACGAGAGGTACATGTGTATTTGTTTAGTTCATCTTCACGTAAAAGAGCAAAAAGGCGTTCTTCGTGGATAAATACATGATACCTTCACAAGTATTTATTCTGAAGAAATAACTGAACTGTTAAGTTGAGCAGCCATAGTTAAGTTAGTAGCGAACACGTAACTCACTCGCAGCTTTTGTACACGCACAAAAAAAGCTTTTGCGCTGAAACTTTTGTTCGTCTTTATAGTGAGCTCTGGACTAATAACCGTGCCTTGGTGTGTGTTTATCTTACAGTGCACATTTGGCGAGTTGATATGGACGAGCGCCTTACAGCAGAAGAAACCAATGTTGTGGTGCGGGAGGTGAGTGCAGCCACGGACCAAACCGACGGCATCAAAGGCTGTGTGTTGAAGTTTCCAGAGGTCTGTACAACAACATGCTTTATTAACCTCATGCTCCCGGTCTGCACGGTTCACATAATGCACATGTGAAATGGACACAGAATACTTGCATCTGAAACCTTTTCTCTTTTGTGTCAGCCCTTTATTGTAGCATGCTGTTATAACTCGCAGGCATTACATTACATTGCATTATTACATAGCATTTTTTTGTCCAGGTGAGGAAGACCATGGGATGAGATTGCAAAACTAATTTCAACCATAGAAGGCATTACAAGAACAGGAAATAAATGTAGAAAGTGATACAATGATATTCGAAGAAGAGAGAACTAAAAGATGGCTGCTGCAGACTTGAGATAAATCTGTGGCTTCTAAACCTGAACGTGGTCTTCATGGTATCACACTAAACAACACGATAGATGAATAAGCGAGTGTAATTTCTAGCAGCAGTGGTGCAGGAGGAGCCAGTGAAGCACAAGTCAGTCACAGAAAGAAAGCACTGAAAAGAAGAGCAAGGCTACGGTGTAGGACACTGCCCTGAGCCCCCAGGCCTCCTGTGAATACCAGAGGATCAGCCTTTTTTTTTGTGGCTTAAATATGTTGCAAAGTGAGCTACAAGGAGCATGGAGGTGCTGCTGTAGCCCATTGAACACTTTTCAACCAGTCTGAGACAAATTGCAAGTGCTGTGGAGTGCAACTCTCGTCTGTTTTTTTCTGGAGGGAAAATTAAGAGGCTTTATTCTTGCCATTTGGAATATATTTTATTAAATGGCTGGTATCAGGGTTATGCAGCCCAGCAGAGCAATAGTAGTGTCAGACTTTCTTCCCCCCAGTTAATTATATTTTTAAATCGAGACCTGGCCGTATCAGTCATCTCCATGTAGACTACTGGCTTTTTCAAAATATTTACATCAGAGGAAATGTTTCTGAATTCCAGCAAGTCTTTAAAACGACAATGGCACAAAAAAATCACAAAATTATTCAAGTTTTTTTTTAAGTAAATGTTTATTTACTGGACAATTATTAAAGTACAATAGAAAATTAGACAAAATGTTAATAGTAAAATGGCAATAAAAATATTTGATTTAAGAAACTGCAAATTAAAATTAAAAAAGTGAAGAGAAAGGTAGATCTATTTCTCACACAGCTCCTGAGCCAGAAAGGCTTTCCTCATCATTGCCACGGTGTCCGTTTTGGGTTCAGATAATGGCACATGCATTGCATTGTCTAGTCTTCTAACGTTCCTCAGTGTGTTCTCATCCAGCACCAGTTGGCTTCCATGGCGGAGAGCAACGTTATGCAATACACAACATGCTGCGAAGAACATTCCTACTTTTTGTGGGGCGTACTGTAATGGGCCACTTGACTTGTCCAAGCATCGAAAACGCTTTTTCAGCATCCCAACTGTTCGGTCCATTGCTTCAAATGCAACTATATGCATGAAGTTAAATGATAACTCTAGTTTTGTCTTGGGCTCGCTAAATGGTGTCATCAGCCATGTTTTGAGTGGATAGGAAGTGTCCCCAAGTAGGTGTCCATGTGGAGGTGGGTCCCTCTCAAAGATTGAAGGGATTTCTGACTTCTCCAGGATGGAGGACTCAGGGGTTGATGCAGGAATATGTTTAAAGATGTGAGTTATTTTACATGATGCATCACAAACGATCTGAAATTTGATAGAGTAGGTTCCTTCGATATTGAAGTATGCATTACTGTTCTCCATTGGGGCGCGCATCACCACATGTGTACAGTCAATTATGCCCAGGATGTCCGAACCTCCAAACTTATCTTTGAACTCCTTCTTCACCTGGGCCTGGCTCGCGGGTGTGCTGGGGAATTCAATAAACTCTGCAGCACGTCGAAACAGTGTCTCTGTAACGGCATTGACAAAAGAAATCAGAGTTGTTGGAGCAATGCCTTCAATACAGCTCAGAGAACTCTGCATGGAGCCTGTAGCTAGGAAATTCAGTGCAGAGACCACTCTCACAGCCAGAGGGAAGGTGCTCTTGGAGGACAGGTCCTTAGACAGGAGGTGACAGACTTCGGTCACCACACGGCGAGGGAGGTGCAAATTGCGGAGGCACTCATTCTCTGTGAGCGATAGGAAAGTTGTTCTGGGCCTGTGGACCCTCTCCTTCCTCCTCTTCATCATCCTTAGTGCAAACAGGTACTCCATTCAACTGCAAAGAGAAGAGTGGAATAAACCACTAGCCTATTAAAGTGAGTAGGAAAGTGATCTGGTTAAATAACAGTAAGTGGCTGTTTCTGCAGGTAAATGTCCAGTCACTGACACACCTCTGAGATGTGTTGCTCAAGGTGCCCATGTGCTGCTGTCTGCAGAGGAGCCTCAAAATGGCTGAATAAAAAACCGCGGAGTAGAAAAGAGGGAGGGGCAGAGGAAAAGCCTCTCCCTTTTGTTCAGCGCTCAGGCGCACTTTAGTTTGGCTTTTTGTTAGTTTTATTAGTTTCTATTATTGCAATGTAGCCTAAGCATTTTTGTGTTGTTTAAGTTTTCAGACCGAGCTCCTAGTCAAATCCATACATAAAATATAAAGGCTACTTTTATCATGGCTGATTCCAACTTTCTTAAAGTATAGTAACAACAATTGTTGATGCAGAGTAGACTACAGGAAGCAGTTTTGTGCTGGAATACAGCGTCCATTCTCATCATAATTACTATCACGTTTGCGCTATAATAAAGAGGGCTGTTTGTTTTGATTTCTCCTCTCGTCCTATGCGCCTCAGCTTTGCCCACTGTGCTCTGCGCCGTGTCGCACAGAGCACATGCAGCATCTGCCATTAGTTATTACCCACTGGAGAAACAAACATGACACTTTGGTGGTTCTTGTAGCGCCACTACAGCTAGACTCACCAGAATAGTAGGTAAATGATGGGCGCTTTATTCTCCTCAAATTTCAGAAGCGAATCCTTTTACAACTCTGTTTCCAGCGCGGGCGGAGCTTGGAGCTAGTCTGCATTAACTTTGTACCCTTCCCCCCACCCCTGATTTACCCTCTTGACTACAACACATGCAAGAGGCACATGGGGCGCAGTGCGATTAACGTGGCGGCTGTTCCGCAGGGTCGCAGAGGTGTGCCCTTCACAGCACCAGAAGTGGCACGGCTGGTCCAGGAGGTTCGCCAGCGCAGAGGAATTATATATGGCACCAAGAGCGAGCCAGCACAGCCACACAAGGTGCGTACATTTATTCCAAATTCCTTTAATCTGTTACTTTTGTCTAACAATCCAACATAACATGGTGACGCTACGGGTCGATTCACCGCGTCGTGTTGTTCTCGACTACGCGTCGTGCGTCTGGAAACCATAACGCACGGCTCCTCGATGTTTAAGCCTTACTCTTAACAACTGTTGAACTGTTTTAACACGTGAATGAAAACTTACATGGCGGTAGTGTGTGGTAAACACGTGGTTCGGTTGTGGCCAATCAGAATAGCGGGCTTTTTTTTATTTTTTTTTTTAGAAATGTGAGTGTGGGGGGAGCGCAGTTCCTCTTTCTTAACGCGACCTACAGCTATGTTCACCTGCATGTGTGCGGCAGTCTACACGGTGCACTGCAAGGAAACCTAACCTGAAGCCACAGGGACTGGGTTTCACGAGAGGGGACAGTCCGGGTGACTCCTGTGCTGTGTAGGGCTGCACGATTCTTAAAAAAAACGCGATGTTTCATTAACCCCTTTCAACACGGTACGTTCACAGATCATTATGCGTCATCAGCAAATGATGTCAAAAGAAATAACATTTAAGTTGCACATTCATAAGTTCCATGCATTTTTTTTTTTCGTGTTTAACAAAATGCATGTATCTCAGTCAGATGGAAGACGATGTATTGTGTATGTGTATTTCAGTCGGCTACTGAATCAAAACGATGTTGTTTTCGATATATATTCTGCAGCCCTCGTTTGTTGGCCACCATTATGTTTATGAGCTGTGTTCATGTGATTTGCAATGTTAACATTAATTCACACCTTACAAAACCCTTTTACATAGGCCTGGCTGTAGCCCAAGGACCAGTGTCACTGCTAGTGATGTGCACACGGTCGTAGTGTCCTTGGGCAAGACACTTTTCCCACCTTGCCTGTGTGAACGTAGCGAGAGAGTGAATGTGTGGTGGTGGTGGTCGGAAGGAAGTCTACAATAGTAACTTGCCACCACTGAGTATGGAGTGAATGAATAATGCCACGTGAAGTATCTTTGTGTCCAGAAAAGCGCTATATAAAACCAATGTATTTATTAGTTTATAAATAAATATTGATCTACAAGTTAACTCCTCATGAATTGTAAACTGAATAGAATTGTTGGTGTCGCTCAGTCCATAATATACGCTTATAAAATAGGCAACAGCCCATCATACTTCGTGTGTGACTTATTTTTGATCATTCTTGATGTCTGATATTGATTTGTTTTTGTCCATACCGACCTTTGAGATGACTTCTGTTATGATATTGGGCGTTACAAAAATAAATTGATTGATACTTCTAGTGTAAATCTGTTTTATATCATAGAGCGATATTAACTCTTCATTTTTGTACACTATCTTGTTCAGGTAAGGGTAGCGTGGCTGGAAATAGCTGACATCATCTCGTCGCTTTCTAACATTCAAAGAAGACCAGAGCAGTGCAGAAAGCGCTTTAACGACATCAAGAGAAGAGGACAGATGATGGTTGCTGGGCGAAAGAGAGGCCGCCCACCCAAGAACCGGCCCAAAGTCGGTGACGTCTGTGAAATCCTGGAGTCCAACAAGGACGTGGAGCCGGAGGATCTCGAGTTTGAGATCCAAGGTAATATTTTTTCATACAAGGGTAAAAAAAAATAGTTTGTCGTCTAGGTACACTGCCTCTCGTAAGTACTAATACACCTTGAACTTTTGCACATTTTGTCATGTTTACAACCATAAACCTAAAGATTTTATTTTGATTTTTTTACTGAAAGTTCACACACAAGTAACAGACAACTGTGAAGTGAAAGCAAAATGATACATGATTCTGTTATTTTTCAAAAAATAGAAAACCGAAAAGTCTGGCATGCACAAGTATTCATACAGCATGAGTTAATACTTTGTGGAACCCCCCTTTTCTGCAATAACAGCAGCAAGTCTTTTGGGGTATGACTCTACAAGATTTGCACATCTAGAGAGTGAAAGTTTAGCCCATTCCTCTTTACAAAACAGCGTTTTGTAAAGAGGAGAGCGTTTGTGAACAGCAGTTTTCAGGTCTTTCCACAGATTTTCTATTGGATTTAGGTCTGGACTTTGACTGGGCCATTCTAACACATGAATATGCTTTGTTTTAAACCGTTCCATTGTAGATTTAGCTTTGTCTTTAGGGTCATTGTCCTGCTGGAAGGTGAATCTTCGCCCCAGCCTCAATTCTCTTCCTGACTCTAGCAGGTTTTCCTCCAAAATGTATGGTTGTAAACCTGACAAAATGTGCAAAAGTTCAAGGTGTATTAGTACTTTCGAGAGGCACTGTATGTAAGCGTTCACCCCCAATCACTTATCCCAATCAATTTTATATGGAAAATTGACACTTCAACAGCCATTTTTTTCATGATTCATTTTACACACTTCACCTGGGGGGCACCTGGAACTGCAGGGGGTCCCTGAGCTTTGTCTGGTCAGTGGGTTAAGCTATTTGAGTAAATTAAATAGAAAAAAATGACCAAACATGACTAAGAGAGGACTGCATGTGCAGAAAACACTTCAAATTCAGTGTTTTGGTCTGAAATAAATCTTATATGGACACATTTTGTATGTCTCAATGCTTTCAGCAGGCCTGCAGTTTTGGACTGGGGGGGGGGCCGGTTTCTAGCCTGACCAGGGGGGGCTTCTAGGAGAATAGGTTGAGAACCACTGCTTTAGTGCACACTATCGCTGAAAAGACTCTCCCGGACAAACAGTTGATCGGCTCCGTTCTCTTGCACTTTCCCTCCTCCGTTCAGCTACCTCAAAAAGTGACTTTCTTTTCAGGCGGTCCGGGACTCTTCTCTGCCATCGCTGCTCAACTTCTCACAAACACAAGTGTATTTACAGTCTCCAGATGCCAGTTAGCTACTGCAGCTCCACACAAACCTTTTTTTTCCTGGGCAGCGCAGACCATCTGGGGTCACTTTTAATTGAATGTTACATTAAATACAGATTCTTGGGGCATTATATTTATATTCATGAATCAGTTATCACTGTTTCCATGTAAACAGCTCAGAGGCCAGCTCAGGCACAGAGCACAGTGGCTGCACACAAACACAGTGTGAGACACATAACTTACTGAGGGCACATGCACAAGAAATTTGATTGACAAGCTGCGTGCCAATCAGAAGGGGCATGATGGCGTATTGGCTAATGCCTAGCCGGCCGCACCGTGGCCACAGTTTATGAATACATTATAATTATTTTGGACGTCATATGTGCAGGTGTGCTACAGCTCTTTTAGTTGTTTGTAGGTTAATATGGCATCTACATTTCACAAAACATCCTAATGCCTTTTAATATTCCATCTCTTGTAGATATTCCTATAGATGATGATGACCCAGACTACGAGCCGACCCCGAAGAAGCGAGACTCCGTGAAGATCGTCTCACCTAAAGAAGTCCCAATGTCTGCACAGTTCGACCCACCGGCAACAGTGTCCTACAACCCTCCCTCCAAGTCCCCCTCGACGCCCAAGACCCAAACCCCCTCAGGGCCCAAACCACAAACTCCCTCAGGGCCCAAACCACAAACCCCCTCAGGGCCCAAACCACAGACCCCCTCAGGGCCCAAACCACAAACCCCCTCAGGGCCCAAACCGCAAACCCCCTCAGGGCCCAAACCGCAAACCCCCTCAGGGCCCAAACCGCAAACCCCCTCAGGGCCCAAGCCGCATAACCCCTCAGTGCCCAGGCCCCAGGGCCCTTCGCTGTCCAGGCCTAAGGTTATGGTGGTGCGTAAGCCAGTGGGCAGCACTGACCCAGGACTCAAGCTGCAGCAGTCGGAGGACGAAAAGCACCCGTTTCTGGAACTTCAGAAGGCCGGTTTCGACATGCTGAAGAAGGAGCTTTCGGGCTTTCGGGACAGCGTCATGAGCCTCAACACCCGCCTCAACCACCTGGAGGTAGCACTGCGGCCCATGTCCCACATCTCTGAAAGCCTGGGCAGGATCGCTAATGCTGTGGAGCGCCTCACGACTCCCCCTGAATGACCTTTACATTTCCATTGAAAAAACTACAGCAACATGACATTTACAAACAGGCGTGATCATCTGCTGCTGCGTTTAAGGACAGCTGACCACAACCCACGCCCCGTTTTCACACCTACAGACAATTATTCAGGACCCTGTCTTTTGTTTTGGGTCTGCTTCTTGTGTCTCATGTTTGTATGCTAATCCTCCTTCCTTTTCAGAGGTCGCATCACAGAGTAGAGCACAGGAGAAGAGTAGAGGTGGACCACTGCCGTTTGTAAAGTGCTTGCTTAAGTTCTATTCAGTTCATGTAACCAGGGCCAAGTTAGGAATGGTGTACAGATGGTTAATATTCAGAGTAGAGCCCATTAAGGTAAAGTAAAGGTTTATTCCCAAGTTGAAATACCTTTTGTATATAGTTATGTTCTTTTGTACCTCAGTGTGGTTGTAGTGGATAAGTAGTTTTTTTTACTGATTTTATACTATCCAGTCGGTAAGGGTTGACAGGCTTTGGAGAAGCATTTACAGTATATGAAAGTACCTTCAAATAATTGCAATCAGTGTGCCACATTAAACTATTACTGCAGAATCTGTTGGAGCCGAGAGCCTGGATTACTGTGTGTTCTTTCATTTGGCTGTAAAACCTGTTGCCACTTCCTTGATCACATCCATGTCCAGCAGATACAGGTTCCACCACAGGACAATAGTTTTATCTGGCTTCTCCAAACTGCATGTTTACTGGATGGACTGCCTTCACTGTTGTATGGAATATAGTAGTATCTACTCAAATTCTAACACTGAACTAGCCTGTTAGCTTAGTTTGTTTGGTTTATCTTTTAACTCTTGTGTGGCCTTATACAAAGTTAAAACACTGTTCTGAATACTGTATAATACCTCGATGCTGATCACTTTAAATGTATGCTTAACTTTTCTGACAGAGTTGAATGTGATGGAAGATATTACTGTGTAATCAAGATTTTTTTTAGACGCACAATAAACAAGTTTATCTTAACGTTTTAAACTTCTGTTGTAATAAATTGAAGAAATGAGGAAATGTGTAGCATAAAAGCAGGGCTGGGCCACGTGATGATGAAAATCTGAAACGTGATCTAATCTCCAGGATGATCTGCTTTTTTGGGAACATTGTCATATAGTGGTTTTTATGTTTTGAGCTCAAATACTGACACTTTTCTCCACTCACTGCTTCTGCTGTCAGGATTAAACCAGGAGAAAACTAGGTCTAAACCAGGTTTAAAATCTGACAATATCACAGACTGAATCTGGATTAAACCAGGACTAAACCAAGAAGTAAACCAGACTAAAGCAGAGATTGAAATCAAGATCTAAACCAGGACCAAACTAAAAAGGAATAAACCAGGGACAGAATGAAACCATGATTACCCTGGACTAAACCCAGAACTAAACCAGGTCTAAACCCAAGGACTCAATCAGAAATAAACCAAGTGAAACTACAATATCACTGAACCAGGGCTAAACCATGATGTCAAAACTCTGGACTAAAACAGGTCTTAACCAAGACTAAACCACTACATCACCAGGTCTAAACCAAGTATGAAATTGGTACAATATTTATCAGTGGAAAACTTTCTCCGTCTTGAACTTATGGTCTCTTTTCAAACACTTTGGTCCAGAAATGTCAGCTGGCTTAACCACTTAAAACGCTTTTGCTTTTTAATTTTTGTTAATAGTTTGCATTCATGCTGCAGAAGCAGGGCAGAGAATAATACAATTCTACAAGGGGTCTCTAAAACAGAAAAGCTACAAATGTTTAACCTGGTCATTATTATTTTTTTGGAATTAGGTTTTCAAACTTGTATTCGTCTTTTGAATTCACTGTCCTTTCAACACGAGCGATTGTGATGTCATACTTGGTGGTAAGCTACTATTGTAGCCACAGCTGCCCAGGGGTACACTGACATAAGCGAGGCTGCCAATTTGCGCCATCGGCCCTTCCGACCACCACCAACCAATCACT
>OMNZ01087355.1:0-11441 GCA_900303255.1 Lesueurigobius sanzi
ACAGTATGTGTTGTAACGTGAGACTCTTTTACTTTTACACTGCCTAAATACTACACAATCAAAGCAGAAAACATATATCTTTCATCTTCATTTAGAAGGTGCCTGGGGCTAGTATGTTGGGCCAAAGATTGTGGGTTTACTGACAGTGACGTCCTGCTACAGGTTAGAACTCATTTTAAACTAAAATAAAAGTGTCTAATGTTAAATAGCATTTTGGCTCTTCCTGTGCTTATGTTTTAACTGTTTGTGTGTTAATAGGTATTAAACTCGTTATCATCATTTTAATTCAGCAATCCAGCACAGTGATTGGGTCGATTCTCTTTTTTAGTTTGGTCTGTGGGGGAACATCGCTTGATGTTAACTTTGCACGACAAAATTATTGTTATCGTTGCAGAGCTACCAAAACTGACCTGCTACGACCACAGGTTGTGAATCACCATTTTCAGGAGCCAATGTGTTGGTCTTGCACTGTAATGAAGTTTTTTTAATGAATATTGAATTTTAATTTTTGGCTGTCTGGGGAGAATTGTGTAGTAAATGAAAATCTGACCCTTATAGTGAAAAGACAAGTACGGATCAGTAAGATGGCTTCTAAAAGTGGAAAATCTTCGGTGGGATCTTGAACCAGCTCTGCAGGCCGGGCAAAGGCAAAGGCTGAAGCTGCAAAGATAAGAGCACAATATGCAGAAAAACAGCTACAACTACAGGCTGCAAACACTGAATCTCAACAAAGCAGACTACAATTTGAAAAAAACAAAACTACAGACAGAACTTGAAGTATTGAAGACAGAGTGTGAAGCAGATGCTACAGCACGTGAGGCACAAGTTTTGGAAATGGCAGAGTTACAAATTGTGGATGAAGTAGAAGGTTCGGAGAAAGACAAAATGCAACGCACGAGTGAGTATGTCCAAGCACAAAATGCTCAGAAACAAAGTTCTTCTCTGCATGAACAAGTTGCAAACCAGATGTCAGATGAAGGTCCAAGGCTCTCACAAAAGAGTTTTAAAAGAGACAGTGTTGAAAATGAAGACACACCTACATACCTGCCTATTGTACCTACAAAGATAATAAAAACAAAAACACATACGGCATAAAACCAGAAAGAGACAAGTATCCAAACTACGGTCTATACCAGTTTGATGATAAACTTGAGAACTACCGTGCCTGATACGCGTCATTTACTAGTACCACTAATGATATTAATCTAAGTGACGTACAACTACTTGACCTTATGATCAAATGGCTTGGAAAAGAATCTTGTGAATATGTCAAACGCATTAGAGCAGTGTACATAGGCAATCGTTCAGAGGCATTGAACAAGGCTTGGGAACAGCTGGAAGAGTGTTACACGGCTCCAGACATAATAGAGAAATCACTATTTGAGCGTCTTGAAAATTTTCCCAAACAAAGCTTGGGGATCTTTTAACAGAAATACTTGATGCAAAAGAAGATTGACAGGACTAGCTTCTCTGGATACCTCATGGGGGATTTCATCTATTGTGAGCAAGCTACCATTTGGATTTCAAGAAAAATGGCTTTCATCAGGATCAAAATACAAAGAGGTAAACAAAGGACGTTTCCCACCATTTCAGTACTTCTGTGATTTTGTGTGTTATGAGGCAAAGAAGAGAAACGGTCCTAGCTTCATGACTTGTAGCGCTGTGTCCTTTTCAAAACAAGGTAGGCCAGCACAAAGGAAAAACTTTAATGAAAGAACTGTGACTGTACAGAAAACAGACATCTCTTCTACACAACCCAGTAAACCTGCTAAGGTTGATCTAAGCAAAGTGTGACCTTTACACAACAAACCTCACTCGCCCATAAGCTGTAAAGCAGTGTTAGAGGAGAGAAAAGTATTCCTCAAGAAAAACGGCATTTGTTATAAATGTTGTGCTTCAACTTCACATCAAGCAAAGGATTGTAAGGCACCACCTACCATGTCACAGCCATGCATCCAAGCACACCAAGTCAGGCCCCAAAGGTCCCACCAACTCTACATGCTGACGGCTGAAGCCACTGATGAGGACACACCTGTTGCAAGCTCAAATTGCACAGAGGTATGTGGAAAAGGACAGTTTGGGTGTTCATGTGCTAAAATATGCCTTGCAAAGATTTATCCAAAGGATGCTGTACAAAAGGTAATTAAAGCCTATGTGATCATAGACGATCAGAGCAACCGCTCATTGGTCAATCTGTTTAGCATAAGAACTGAGCCTTCTTCTTATCAACTGAGAACTTGTTCAGGTTTGGCAGAAACATCTGGAAGACTGCTGAAGGATTCATGATTGAATCGATCGATGGAAAAGAGGCAGTTCCTCTTCCACCACTCATTGAGAGTAGCAGCATCCCAAACAAATCCCCACTCCTAATGCAGTCCTTCACCAGCCTCATGTCCACATATTGCCAAACATCTCCCAGAACTCGATGCAAAGCCTGAGATCTTAGTACTTCTGGGCAGAGACATTTTGAGATTGCACAAAGTCAGGCAACAGATACTGTAAATGGACCACACAATGCCCCATTTGCACAACATTTGGATCTTGGCTGGGTGGTAGTAGGCAAAGTGTGCCTCTGAAACAGTCACAAGCCTACCGTCAACAACTTCAAAACAACTGTGTTGGAAGGTTGTCGTCCCTCCATCTTCCAACCATGCACAAATTATATGCAAGTAAAAGAGTCCCTGCCAAAATTTGATCATGGCTCTAAGGTAACAGAGAAAACACTAGGACAAACAGTGTTCAACAAAACAAGACCACAGAGCTGCTCCATCAATCAAGGATGCAATGTTCATGAAAAAGATGGACAAGGAAGTGTACCAAAACAGTAGCAATACTTGGGTAGCTCCGCTGCCATTTAAAGAACTATGGCCACATTTTCCTAATAATAAACAAACAGGAGGCTGTCACTGGAAAAAGCATTCAAACGGAATCCTAAAATGCAGGAACAGTATTTTCCATTCATGAACAAAATCATTCAAAATGGACAGAAGCCGCACCACCACTAATGGACAATGAGGAATGCTGGTTTCTTCCCACGTTTGGAGTTTATCACCCTCGGGAGCCAGACCAGATTAGAGTGGTGTTCGATTAAAGCTCACAATACCAAGGAATCTGCCTAAATGAGGTACTACTGACTGGACCGGGTTTAAACAACACGTTGGTTGGTGTTTTGCTCCGCTTTCGCAAGGAGAAAGTTGCTGTGTTGGCAGACGTCCAACAAATGTTCTACTGTTTTGAAGTAGCCGAGGCCCATTGAAATTTCTTCAGATTTCTGTGGTATGAAGGAAATGACATCAACAACAATGTTGTTGACTATCACATGAAAGTTCATGTTTTCAGCAATAGTCCCTCGCCCACTGTTGCCATCTACGGGCTGAGGAGAGCGATTAGAGAAGGTGCTCCAAAGTACGGGGAGGATACAGTTCAGTTTGTCGAAAGACATTTCTATGTGGATGATGGTAGATCTTCTCAAAAGGACACAGTCCTCCCTCGCAGAATCAAACACGTCTCCACAATTTATCTTGTTGGACCTCAGTGGAGAAACTCAGTCTGTTCAGCACAGTCTAGGCCTATTATGGGAGATATCAACAGATACTTTCACCTTTTCTGTGTCTACAGACCCAAAGCCATTCACTCGTCGAGGTGTATTATCCATACAGGTGGTAGAGCACTTTTTAGAGAGCTAACAGCTGACCTCTCTGATTGGGACACTCCTCTTTCAGAAGAAAAGTGGGACTCCTGGCGCAATTCGCGATACAAGATCATGTCTCGGATCACATTTCACGATTCCTACCTGCGTCAAGTCTCAACAAAACAAACTGGTTCTCTGAATCATCCAAACAGACATTGGAAACATTTGAACTCATACAACCGGAAAAGGACAATGAAATCAGGCCAGAAATCAAAACCTCCAGTACTAACATCACTGAGAACACTCTCAATCCAAACTGCTTTGAACATTTCTCCACTCTCCAGTCACTCATTCGAGCTATGGCTTGCCTGATTCACATAGTCAAATCCTTCAAACAGTCAAACAAACAGTGAAAAGGATGGCGTTGGTGTAAACAACCACGTTCACCTGAGGAACTCGACCAAGCAATGAAAGTTACTCTACAAGCAGCTCAAAGATCAGCCATTCAAAAGGAACTGTCAGCTTTACATGCCAAAAGGCCTATTCCAAAAGACAGCTCTCTCCAAAAACTCAATCCTATCATCATGGATGGTTTGATCTGCATTAGAGGTTAGCTTAAACACTAATACCTGGACACAAACGAAAGACATGGAGTCATTTTGTCATGTCGCCCTTCTGTTGACACATCACCACCATGCCCAAGTAAAACATCAGGGCCATCACTTCACAGAAGGGGCCATACTTGCAGCAGGATACTGGATTGTGGGTGGCAAAAGGCTCATCAACACCGTCATTCACAACTGCGTGATATGCAGGAAGCTCAGAGGTAAAGTTGAGGGACAATACATGGCAGACCTGCCTCCAATATGCCCTCCGTTCACCAATGTTGGACTAGATGTTTTTGGCCCATGAATGGTCACTGCTAGGAGAACATGTGGAGGACACGCACAGAGCGAACGGTGGGCAATCATGTTCAGTTGTTTAAGCTCAAGAGCAGTACACATAGAACGAATAGAGACAATGGATGCATCAAGTTGTATAAATGCACTTAGACGCTTTTTCTCCATCAGAGGACCAGTCAAGCAGTTGAGGTCTGACTGCGGCACAAACTTCATTGCCGCCAGCAAAGAGCTTTCAATGGACAAGAACAAAAACTCACTGGACACAAGCATTCAGAGATAACTCAGTGAAAATGGCTGAGATTGGGAGTTCAACCCTCCACATGCTTCGCATATGGGAGGCAGTTGGGAGAGATTGATAGGGGTTGTCAGAAGGATCTTGGACTCTGTGTTCCTTCAATTGAATGTCAGCCTCTCCCATAAAGTTCTCTCTATGTTGATGGTTGAAGTTGATGTGTGACCGCTAGTACCTATTTCCACCGACCTGGACAACCATCAAGTTCTTTGTCCATCCATGATTCTCACTCAAAAGTCTGCTGTTCCACTTCCTCCTGGAAACTTCTCAGAGAAAGATATGTACACCAAACAGTGGAAGCAAGTACAAGCTTTAGCAAATCAGTTCTGGACACAAAGGCGCAAAGAATACTTGCCACACTTGCAACGCAGACAGAAATGGACAACTCGTTGCAAGGACTTGCAAGTTGGAGACGTGGTCCTGCTGAAAAACAAGCATCGCATTCATTCAGCGCAATCGCTGGCCAATAGGAAGAGTAAATGTAACATTTTCTGGAAAAGATGGTCATGTTAGACAAGTTGAGATTAAAACTGTTAATCAAGGCACTGCTGAGACATTTCATAGGCCAATTGCAGAAGTTGTTTTGCTATGCCCCGCATAAGTGTAATTTGAAGTTAAGTAGTGACCCCTCTGAGGTCAGGCGGGGAGTGTTATGTTTAGAAATTATTAATACTATGTTAATAATCTTTATTAGTTTAACTAAATAGTTGTTGTATTTGTGGTTGTAATTGAAACAAATTGAGATTTTGTGACATCACTTCCTGTGTAGACATCGTCACTTCAGGACTGACATATCAATGTCGTAAGTAAATGTAATGTATAATTTAGATGTCAACCTTTAGGTATCAGGCTGTACTTCATGTTTATGTTAAATCATTTGTGTTTATGCTAATGTTAAATACCTGTACACTAATGGAAGCTGCATATAAACAATGCATTGTCATGTTAAAAAGCCTACAGGCAATTCATATTAAGTAATTTGGTATTTCTCTGTATTTTTTGGCAGTTTTCACTTCATGTCATGGTGAAATGGGTCTTGTAAAGTTCCCGACTCTACAACAATGACTCCTGTCTTCAGTATGAGTGGAGTTTAGCATGGTGTTTAGTCTCCAGTTCCTATGAGAACATTATATTATATATTATATGGTACATGTCCAGAAAACACTCAAATATCTGTGTAATAGTTGTATTTAAATGCATATTGGCAATTATGTTTACATTTTGATGTTATATTTTGTGTGAGCTGCGTTTTGGGACTGGGGACTCAGCCTGTCAGTGCAAGGGAGCCTTCAAGGGGGTGCTGAGGGACATGATTGTCCCTAAAAATACTTTTCTGTGCATATTTCCTATTTAGTAATATTGCCTGCGATGTGCGAATCTATCCAACTACTTAGTCTGCAGCCTTGCAAGAACTAACCCTTGAAGTAGTCTCCTGTCTCCCCTGGAGGGAGAGGCTGCACTGTATTTGTGAACCGGGCAGCTTTTTGGTGGACAGGTGGTAAAAATGATAGCTTCTCATCTAAATCAGGACTACTCCATATACAGTAAGAGGGTTAACAAGGCAACCACATATTTAGCCCTGGTTTCGCAGCACTAAGCTGAATCACCTGGGTAGATCTTTATGGAAACATGCCCTGGGCGCATAATCTTCTCTGGACTAGGTTACAGCATACATCATTGCAAATAAATGATACAACTGTTACATTTGGTGGGCCCAAAAGCCACAATGGAGTGTGCTGTAACCAGACTTCAGTTTCAGATACGGCTTTTAGCTAATAATGGTTAGTGTTATAGAAATCTTGTGTACTCTTAATGGATAATTGATTTGCTTCAGTCAAATCTTCCCTTTTTGGCCCAGATGTGCTTCTGTTTGACCCATTCAACCGGCAGGGGGTTAAATGTAAGCAGTTAGACGGTTGGAGGCAGTGGCGTACCTGCAGCCTCCCTCACTGCTTAACTCTCCGCAGACTGGCACATTTCACAATCTGAGCACCTCTCTTCACATCGGCTGAATCAGGCTACATTGTAGAGGGGCCACGGAGAAGGGCGTGGTCAAGGAGGACAGGTGAGGGCGGGGCCAAGGAGGACAGGTGAGGGCGTGGTGAAGGAGGACAGGTGAGGGCGTGGTGAAGGAGGACAGGTGAGGGCGTGGTGAAGGAGGACAGGTGAGGGCGTGGTCAAGGAGGACAGGTGAGGGCGTGGTGAAGGAGGACAGGTGAGGGCGTGGTGAAGGAGGACAGGTGAGGGCGTGGTCAAGGAGGACAGGTGAGGGCGTGGTCAAGGAGGACAGGTGAGGGCGTGGTCAATGGGGACAAGTGAGGGTGGGGCCAAGAGGACAAGTGAGGGTGGAGCCAAGAGGACAGGTGAGGGTGGGGTTAAGGGGACAGGTGAGGGCGGGGCCAAGAGGACAGGTGAGGGCGAGGCCAAGGGGACAGGTGAGGGCGGGGTCAATGGGGACAGGTGAGGGCGGGGTTAAGGGGACAGGTGAGGGTGGGGTTAAGAGGACAGGTGAGGGCGGGGCCAAGAGGACAGGTGAGGGCGGGGTTAGTACAGGGTTAGTTCCATACATGGAAATGGAGCAGGAAAAGTTGAAGCCAGTGAAAACAAAAAGAGAAAAATGTCAAGCCAAAATAAGAGTGGTGCGGACAAACAGATACTAGTATAAAAACACCTGGGTTTAAGACCAATACATTTGTACGAAACTGCCTGGCCCCAAAGAAGAGTCACCACCTGGATCTGAGGTTGCTGCAGTTAGTCAGGGTAACATACATATAGACATGATGGCCATATTATTCCATAAAAATAAATCCTTCCCTGATGGAAATGGCTTATTCCAGTATGATCATGACAGGATTTATAGGGCTCAGATTGCGAAAGAGTCATTACACACATAGATTGGTCTCCACTGAGTCCAGAACTACACGTTGATAATCTATTGAATGTACTGGAGAAAGCTTGGTGCAGTGGTGGACTCTCCAATCATCAATACAATATCTTGGTGAAAACTGAACATAACACTGGGCAGAAATACAGACGCTTATTGAAAATATGCCACAGAGAATGTGTCATAATCAAATCTAAAACAATCCAATTACTGTGTGTAACCTTTCTTTTTTGGTGGCAACTTGTTTCTGTGGCCAGGCAGTGTGTACTTTATAAAACCAGACTGAATGTACTAGGCTCACATTAGCTGTGGAAGCAGTAGTCATGTGTGTGACCCCATGTGTGAAAGCCATGGTTTTACCAGTATGCTCCTGGTGCTGCAAGACACCAGGAGCATACACACCATTTTCATAGAGATAAACATAGACATATGAAGTGGGACAGTTTGATAGCTCTGTATTCATGGTTTTGTCATATCTTTGTCATACTTACGGAGCCCTGGAAGTGAGATGAGTGAGAAATAAAAAGTGGGATAGTTAAGTCGGGGTTTGACTCAGTAACACAAGATAGTAACAGGCACGAGGAAAAGCATGCAAACGTGCAGGGTCTTGGCTACAGCTGGAATGGATGAAGTGGCTATATTCCATTGAGCAGAATGAATGAGGGCTCACTCTACTGTATACATTGTAACTGTTTTCACCTACTGCCTGATAAAGTGCAGAAATAAAGGAGTAGTATGAGCAAAGGCAGCCTGTTGGCAGTCCATTGGCAGCCTGCAGCTCACTGTATGCCCCTTTGGACATGGACAAACAACCATTAAATCTGCCATTCATTGATATAATACAGAGATTGGCCCATTTCTCCTCGCTCTGGGTGAATCAAACCTTAGCATTGCTGTCCACAGACTCAGTGGTGCATTTGTGACTGCCCCTGGTATCTGGCCAATTATTAATAACCATTAGGCCTAATAGTGTTTGAGGAGGAGGGAATGTTGCAACCTCTGTATGGCAGAGATTTTATTACTTACACCACAGTGACGTTTCATGCGTTGGCCCTTCTTCGGACCAAAAGATGGTAGCCACAACTATGTGTGACATCACTGGAAACCCATGTATACAGTAGAAAGAGCGCTCATTCCTTCTGACCAATATAGATCAGAGGAATACAGCTAATGCATCCATTCATGCGTTCAGCTGGAGCCAACATCCTGCACGTTTGCACACTTTTTCTCATTCCCCCAACTAACTTGGGGATTACGATTTACCCTCGACTTATCTAAGCCTCTTACTTATTAAGTTGGGGCCCAGACTTAACGTATTTTCCGGAGTACAAGTCGCACTTTTTTTCATAGTTTGGCTGGTCCTGCGACTTATACTCAGGTGCGACTTATATGTTCACTAATATGTTACGTGAACATAACAGACACACATTCACTTTGTTGTTTATGTCTATGTGTTACGTTAGCATAACGTAAACCTAGTCAGCCTGTTGTTCTCCATTCTATTGTTATTATTAGAACTTGCCTTTCAGGATGAAATGTCTGTTCTTGTGAAATAAATCCAAAAAAATGTGACTTATACTCCAGTGCGACTTATATATGTTTTTTTCTTCATTGTGCATGTTTTGGCTGGTGCGACTTATACTCCAGTTTAATTATAGTCCGGAAAATACGGTAATCACCACATTGTTTATTTCTCCCGCATGTCACTTCCAGGGCTCTGTACTTGCCAACAAGTTTGTTAAGGGGAAAAAGTTTTTAAAATAATATGAAATACTGACATTTGGCCAGTTTCAAAGGAAGGACCATCTACAGGTTCACGTTCATACACATCTGAAAGAAATTATTACCTGAAGGATTTCCCTTCACACATGTTTTGATTTGTAAGTGTAAATGTTTGAAATTTGAATATCATAAACAATACCACATTGCCTCAGGTGTGTACATGAGTACATGTGTACATGAGTACATGAGTACATGTGTACATGAGTACATGAGTACATGTGTACATGAGTACATGAGTACATGTGTACATGAGTACATGAGTACATGTGTACATGAGTACATGAGTACATGAGTACATGTGTACATGTGTACATGAGTACATGTGTACATGAGTACATGAGTACATGAGTACATGTGTACATGAGTATTTCTAGAGCTGCTTAACAGTGACAGAGAACACAGTCAGATCATGAAGTGCAGACTTTAATCAAAATGATGATGAACAAGTCTCAGAAAACAAAAATACGTTCCATCAGAGACCAAACAAACTTCACTCAGCCCCTGCTTTGTCAGTCCCTTTGTTCAAACTCAACGTCCATGGACCAAATCACAACACTTTATACTCATGTTTTCAGTCTTACTGCAGACACTGAGCTTTCACAATCGTTTTGCACTGGTCCAGACTGTTTCACATTATGTGACTGGTGCCAGTATGTCGTGCTTTGACAGATTGATATGATATAGTGTGCAATAAAAAATGTATTTTATACATCTATCCTTGACCTAATATACCAAGTTTTTTATTATATTTTATAGATTAACATAACCATCAATAGGCTTTTATTTTGTTAACCTCTTAAGCCCGAAGGTCCCCATTTTTGGGGACTTCCCACTTTTAGAGACAGTCCTTGTTTATTTTAATCAATTAAAAAAAAAAAACGTGTTCACAAAAAAAGTGTATTTTTTTAAATATAATTTTCGAATATATAAATAGGATCCAAAATTTTCAATTTCATTGAAATATTACAATTTTATTTTTATTTTTTTTGCCAAAAAGTGCCAAATTATGCCCTATTTATTACAATGGGATTCCACCTAGACTATTTTAAATCAAAACTTTTCCATTATTTATTGTTACAGAGATAAACAGTTGGTAAATGTCAATCATTAGTTCATCACTATACTATTTTCAATTTTTTTTTTAGGCGGAATTCATATTTTCTGTCTTTCAGCCTCAATTATTCATGCCCAGTTGCCCACTATGATTTTCTCTCTTTCTCTTATTGTTTTTGGGGGGGTTAACTTTGTCAGGTTTAAATATTGGAGGGGTTATAATTAGTTTCTCAAACCAAGGACAAATTTAGCTAATTTCTAGATTACCTAACTTACTAAGATATGACTTTTTGCAGTGCACATCTACAGTCTCCCCATAGACATTCATATCATATCAGAGGAATTTGAACATTTTAGACATTTTACAAGCTGTTAAAGCCTTCAGAGGATATGTGGACCAAATTCAGAAAAAACAGCCACGGGCTTAAGAGGTTAAAAGCAGAAAAAACATATTTCAAAAGGCCAGTGAACAAAGAAAGCCCTGGAAATGAGCCTTGTGTATTCCCTTCAGTCCATAAGGAGGCAGCTGTAGATTGCGTCCAACACCAATAACATGGCATTTTATTTGCTCCTTTTCTAAAACATGTTTTCACTGTAATCTCCCACATGACTGTTCTCCACTGTTATTGTCAGTATTAATAAAATGCTGTGAAATCTCAGTCATCCAATCGAAATTGATAGATGCCTCTTTTTCACTCTCCATCCAGAGACAACACTGGGATTTCATTATCAATGCCCACGTCTGTATCTAGTGGTCATGAGTAGAGCTGGGTACCGTTCATGTTTTCTCGATACTAGTACTTTAACGATACTTGGTTTACGATACCGATACCTGAACGATACCTTTTTCGATACCTATACTAAATTATTTCATTTCATCTACACAAAAAAGTAAAT
>OMNZ01087363.1:8874-25327 GCA_900303255.1 Lesueurigobius sanzi
TGCATATTAGTAGAAATATTAATTTAGTGCTTAAAACCATCTGTAAATTTGAATTATCCATTATGCAATTGGCTCTGGCAGTATCCTTGACTTGGGCAAAGTTTTGCCTACATCAGCGATCCTGCTCCAATGGAAAATAAAAGGGCTCAGTCTCGGACACGCCTCGTAGCGAGTTGGAATAGCGAGAGAGCAGCTCGTTCCAGATGGAGCGGCGCCTCGCCTGGATGATCGGCGAGAGAGAGAAAACAGTCTGAAGTCAAGCTGGACACAACAGAGAGGGCTGCCTCAGATCATGCAGGGTCTGGTCAGATGCAGTATTACCTTTATTCATGTTTATGTTGAATAAATCTCAGTCCAAAGCCACTGATCGCCCTGTTTCCTTTACACTCAGCCACAGATCATACATTTATGATCAGAGCAAACACTCCTATTAAGTTTGTGAGATAAAATATTGCCTCTATATTCTAGTTTGCCTCTATACTCTAGTTTGAAAAGGAAAGCACCGTCGCTGTCACTCTCCATGCTGTAATGTGCCAATGCCAATGTCAATGTCAATCAAAGCTCAGACAGCCTTCTGCTAAAAAAAAATTAAAATTGAATATACTTGATGTGTAATCTCTCAAAAAGTTTTAATAATGTTATTCTTTTCTACAATTTAGCAATTTAAAGGGACTCTACGGAAGTTAAAATTTAAAAAATAATATATTTTCCACCCCCTACATGCTCCAGCAATGTCCCGCGCTGTACTGTGAGCCCACACCTATCCCACTCAATTGATTTTATAAGCCTGCACCGAGAGCCTCTTTCCGCTTCCTGTGGAGAACATGTGAGCGTGATAGTAGCGCATCGTACTCTGATCAAATCAATTCAATTACGGCTCCTGGACTTACTAATAGACTTTGCTCCGCAAAAAAAAAAAAAACTAATGAAAACACGGCAAATGGAGAAAAAGAAAGCAGGCAAAAACAATGAAGACAAAGAGAGTAATGCCGTGGGAGCAGGAGCTAAGTCTGAAAGTATGGGCACAGGTGGCATTGAGTACACGCGTGATTTGGAGATACTTTCTGAAATTAAAAGCCTACGGCTAGAGCACAAGAAAGCCGCAAGCGACAGTGGACAGACACTTAACAGACTGGAAACGAGTCTGAAAGAATTGACAGACAAAATGACAAAGATTGAACAACGAACAACCACGGTGGAGGAGAGACTGGGGGAGACGGAGGACAGAAGTGCCCGCTTGGAGGAGGCAGTTATCTTTTTGTTGGAAAGAGAAGTATCGCTGGCTGCTAAGTGCGATGAATTAGAAGCAAGATCCAGACGAATAAACATCCGTATACATGGTATCCCAGAACAAGCTGAAGAGAGTAATATGCTCGGATTTATTAAAAAGCTCATTGGATCTTGTTTAAAGTTGCCCACGGACATGGATCTGCAAATCGAGAGGGTGCACCGCACACCAGCATACATTCCAAAGAATACTCTAAACCCGCGGGCAGTTGTGGCCCGCTTCCTCAACTACTCCGTGAAAGACCTCATCATACAAGAAGCATGGAGACAGAAACCTATGTATGAAGGACGACTAGTGTATTTCAACCAGGATTATACAGCTGATACTCTCAAGAAGAGGAAACGAGTATGGGAAGTGATAAAGCGTTTGAAGGAGAAAAGCATAAAAGCGCACTCCCTGTATCCTGCGCAGGTGAAGATTTTTTTGAAGAGCAGAGTTAAGACATTTTTAACTTTGGCTGCAGCGGTACCAACATTGAGAGATTTGGGAATTCACATCGAGGAAGAAGAAGACACCGGCACTTTCAAAAGGTCTGTGATGAGCGGAATGTGGTCAACTGTGGGTGGACGAGGAAAGGGATGCGCTGCAGAGGCTGAACCAAACGCGGCCTCACATGATGCATCCTAAACTCACTGCAGTTGGTATTTCTTAATTGAAGAGAGTCGATGCACAAATAGTCATTCTGTGCAAAACGCAGGGATTTGCTTCCCTCAGGCGACTAAGTACGCATTTTTCATCCAAAGTATGGATGAACACAAATAAATAGCACTCGTATTTAGACAAAACGAGTGCTATTTACAATACATGTTTGAGTTTGAGATACAGATACTACATACTATTATCAAATTTATTTTCGTAGAGTCAATTGGTACAATGTCTTTAAGTTGCAAACCACAAATATGTGTGATATAAAAATAATCTCTCTAAGTGTAAATGGGCTGAACAATGAAGTAAAGAGAAAATCTATATTGCTACATTTGGATAAAGAAGGAGGGGATATTTTATACTTGCAGGAGACACACAAAATATGGTAATCAAAAATTTTAAAAAGAAATAAAGGGACAAGTATTTTTCAGTGGCATTAATGCTAAAAAAAAAATCTAAATGAGATGTAGCAATAATTATAAAACCCAATATTAATTTTGAAAAAGAAGAACATCTTGCTGATAAAGAAGGTCATTATATAATGGTCATTGGTAAAATTGAATCTGTGCAATTATTGAATGTATACTATCCACCAGAACAAGATGTGGGACTCATGAAACAACTACTCGACCTAATAGTGACAAGAAGTAGAGGAGTAGTTATATTAGGAGGAGATTTAAATCTAACTATGAACCCAAAATTAGACTCCTGTTACGAAAAGCATGCACTGAATTGGGTCTTGTGGATGTTTGGAATGAATACACATATTACTCAGGAAGACATTCTGTGTATTATAGATTAGATTACTTCTTTATGTTTAAAAACGACCTTCCTATTGCAAGAAATTGTTTAATAGATGCCATACATCTGTCTGATCATGCTGCAGTGAAGCTTACAAACTCCCTACTACAGGACAATCGAATTGTCACTAAACTACAAAACACTTTGGTAGAATATATTAAGATAAATAATACAAAAGAGATAAATCCAATCACATTATGGGAGGGTGCTAAGGCTGTTCTGAGAGGACACATAATTGCACATGCATCCATTAAAAATAGAACAAGAGAAAGACAATGTAAATTGTTAATGGAAAAATAGATGGAAAATAGATAAATTCAGGAAGACAAATAATGATACAGACAAAATACAACTGAAAGAGAAGCAAGCTGAACTCAAAACTATAAGTAATAAAGAAGTGGAGAAAATGTTAATATTTAATAAGCAAGAGAGTTACGATGGTGGTCCAAACTCACTGAAGAGACTAGCATATAAGGTGAAAAATCAAACAAAAAAGGCCTATATTACAAAAATCAACATACTGTAAGTAAAAGTGAAACAAAAAGGACGCATGAGGATATAGCAGAAGAAATTGCAAATTATTATGAGCAATTATATAAAAAGAAAGAAGGTGAAAATAAAAAAAATGAAAAACTATTTAAATAATATAAGCATACCTAAAATAACATCTGAAGACAAATTATTATTAGTAAAACCCATTACTGTTTCCGAAATATATGAACAAATTCAAAATCTAAAAACGGGGACCTCGCCTGGAGATGATGGTTATACTAATGAGTCTTACAGAAAATTCAAAAATCAAATCACTCCTTTACTCATGGGAGCATATAATCATGCATTAAAAACAGGAACTTTGGGGTCCAACGTGGCAATCAGCCTTAATCACTTTAATTTATAAAGAAGGAAAAGACACAACAAAATGTTCGTCCTATAGACCAATATCTCTCTTAAATACGGATCACAAAATAATAACTGGAATTATTGCCAATAGGCTAAAAAAAATGTATAGGAGGTATAATTGAAGCCGACCAATGTGGATTTATAACAGGAAGATTATTGTCTGATAATATAAGGAGAACAATCAATATAATCGATCATGCACAAAAACATAAACAAGATCTGACATTATTAACAATAGATGCTGAAAAAGCTTTTGATTTAGTAAGTTGGCCTTTTTTGTTTGAAATTTTGGACTACTTTGGACTGGGGTCAGAATTTAAATCGTGGATCAAAGCAATATACAGTAACCAAACTTCCAGAGTTAAAACTAATGGGACCCTATCGAGGCGGTTCACAATTCAGAGAAGTGTTCGACAAGGCGACCCTCTCTCGTCATTATTATTTGTATTATATATAGAAGTGCTCGCAATAGCATTTAGACAAAATAAAAGTATAATAGGAACCCAAATTGGGAGTGACGTTCATAAAGTAGCATTATATGCTGACAACATCATAATTTACCTTACTAAACCTGAAAGTTCACTTCCGAAATTAATGGAAACAATAAAGGAGTATTGTGAAGTATCTGGATATAAAATCAATGAAAGTAAATGTGAATCGTTAATAATAGGCAATCCCATTGGTCAAACTCTGAAGGATACCTTTAAGTTCAACTGGGAATCTGCAAAAATAAAGTACTTAGGAGTGTACATTTCCAAAGATTTGGGAGATCTCTATGAGTTGAATTATGGCACATTGGAAAAAAAGCTGAGAATGGACATGAATAGATGGAAACTGTTTACACATGGAATATTGAACAGAATTGTAATAATCAAAATGATGGTCTTACCTCGGTATTTATTCTTATTTCAAGCAATACCAATAACATTGTCAAAAACAAATTTTTATGCCTGGAATAAAATGATTGCAGACTTCATTTGGAATAACAGAAAACATAGAATACAATTTAAACAACTGCTACAATCCAAAGATGAGGGTGGGTTAGGTCTACCAAATTTGCAGAATTATTTTTATGCAACCCATAAAATGGACAAAAGCTAAAAAAGAACCAAAATGGATCAATATTGAACAGAACTCAGTAGAGTTTTTCTAGAAAAGTTTAAATTAAAAAAATACCAGGGCAACAATTTTTGTGTCGTAAACACGTTAAAAACATGGAAAAATATCTCCAAACTAGCACAACTTGACGATGGTTTGGTATTGGTTAGAGAAATGAGAAATGACCCAGACTTAATATCAAATAAGTTTGATAAAATTCTCGATGACATACTCTCAGATGGTGACAAAAAACACAATAGATACGTATGAAATGGTGGCGTCTAAATTTAAATTAGATAATAGATATTTCTTTAAATATCTTCAGATACGAAGCTATTTAACAAAATATTTAAAAAATAATAAAGAAAATAGATTAACGAAATATCTTATCAATAAAAATAAAGGCAAAATCAGTGAAATTTATGAATTACTTCAAGAATATACAGTAGTGGAAGTGGCGTGAATTTGCCTGGAAAGTCTGTATGAGGTATTTTATTAGCCCGGTCCAGAGTGGGAAGTACTCACCCTCAGCAGAGACCAGCTGCTGGAGAGGATGTGCCCAACAAAAAGCAAATCTTACCCATATGCTATTTACCTGTCCGGTCGTGTCACCTTTTTGGGATCAGGTTTTCCATGTTATGAAAACAACATTGCACATCAGAGGAAATTTACAGGTGGAAAACATACTGGGAATAGATATAGCAAATAAAATCAGTCCTAAATATATTCCACAATTTAACATAATGAGAATTACAGCAATCAAGCAAATTATCAAAATATGGAAAGAAAATGTGACACCAACTTTACAGGCGTGGAACACAACCCTTAAAAATGTATTAGAAATGGAAGAAATAATGTACACAATTCGAGATAAAATTGATGTATATAAAAAAGTATATTGTCATAATATCAATTCATATTAAAAGATATAGGTGAATAGGAAGTAGAAAAATTTAAACTGCAAGCAATGTAAAAAGTATTCTGATGTGCTTTGTATGATCTAATATCTATTTCATGATGTGCCAGTGTTTTATAATTGTTTTTGATTTAAAAAAAAAACTCAAAATGGAAATGAATTATGGACACTCGTTTTGGTCAATTTATCTTGTCACTTTTATTTTATTTCTCTTTTTTTTTGTGTGTGTAATATGTATTAAGTGTAAATGTTATAATTTTGAAAAAAAAATAAAAATGCAGTTATTTGTTATGCAAAGAAATGTGCAAAAATAAATACAACAAATACTGCAATAAAGTAATAATAATAAAAAAAAAGCCTGTCACTCTGAAGTTGCGTGTTCAGGCCAAGGCAGCAGTCATTCACCAGCTTAACATGGAGACTGCAGTTATGCAGACGGCCAGAGGTGGCAGTCATGAGTATGAAAATGCACAACCTCCGTTGAGTCCCTTTAAAGAAGACAGATCTTGTTGACGATGCTGCAGTCTAAATTAATACATTTACAGCTTATTTTTTACATATTCTTGATCATTGTTATCCAGAAAGACCCTCTAAATATCGAGACATTCATTTTTGTTCATATGGCCCACCCCTATGATTGAGTAAATGTAGCTGGGGAATGTCCTCTACTGATAGTTTACACGGCTCAAGGGTTATCGTCATCGTAATATTTTTAATGACACAGCATCCATTAGCTCTATATTAATTTGACAGTTTAAGCTGGGCTATAAAACCCTCCATTAAAGCAGGACTATTATGCTTTTTCAGAATTTAGTTGGTCTTTATGACACATCTACTACTTTACCATTTGTTGGTTAGGACAGTGTTTCTTCAATGGTGGGTCAGGACCCTTAAGTGGTTCCTAATCCCAATATATTAATCAAAAATAAATCGGATGATGCAATTCAAGGAGTTTGTTGTCTGTTTCATTGTGTTGTGCCTGCTGCCTTCTGTCAAATATCAATCGATTCAATCAATTTATTTTTGTACAGCCCAATATCACAAACAAACTTTGATGAACTGCTTCGTTCATCCATCCACCTTCTTCCGCTTATCCGTTGTCGAGTAGCGGGGGCAGCAGTCCAAGTTGCCCAGATCACATTGCATCAGTCCCTTATGGCTCCTCCTGCACCAGTCCCTTATGGCTCCTCCTGCAGGTGGTGGGTCCACAGGAGGACGGCCCCGCAACGCTCCTTCACCTCTGAGCGACGTAACAGTCCTCGATGGTCTCATCATAAGGAGCTTCTGAACCGCTCTAGGTCTGACCCGTCACCTAAGACCTGTTTGCCCTGGGAGACCCCACAGGAGCATAATGCCCCAGACACAGAGCTCCTAGGTTCCTTTGGGTGCTCAAACCCCTCCACCACAATAAGGTGGCCCGTGGAGGGGACTTTTTTTATTCAAACAATGTTCAAACCATGTAAAGTCCATCCATCTGTAGATCCACGATTAGCGGCAGGTAGAAGGGTCCAGGTTGACGGGTCGTTCTGAAACAGAACTCACAGGAGAGTGAAAGGGGGACCCAATGTGAATAGCAATGAACAGATTAAAAGGTAAGATATATAGATAGTTTATATAATGAGAAGAACAAGAGGATAGGGCTCAGTGTGCCATACTCCCCCCAACGTCATTATGTAATTTCAATGACATTATGTATAATTCAAAGGAAGGAGGGTGAGTGCTACAGAGGGTCCGTGTGGTAGAAGAAAGGCTCAAACAGGTGCTCTTCAAAGACAGGGCAAACTTCAGCAAATGAAGGAGTGGTGTGGAGATCAAACTCGAGGTCAAAAAAGAGGTCTGAGGCACTCTGTTCCGTGAGAAAAATAAAAGGACTTATTTTTTTCATGGAACAGACTACCCTGACGAAGACTGTTTAGTTGAAACGCATAGGCAGTCCATTGAATAAAGGACTTTTATTTTTCTCACGGAACAGAGTGCCTCAGACCTCTTTTTTGACCTCGAGTTTGATCTCCACACCACGATTGAGTCAAAAAAACTCCTTCATTGACATTATGTATAACTTTACATTAAAATGAATAGGATCAGGTCAAAGGACTCCTCCCTGGGGAGGTGCCCTTAGCATCCTGATAATTGCAAATACTAATCACTGCCAGTAACCAGCAGTCACCAGTCAATTCAATGAACGCATTTATGGGCGACATGGTAGCACAGCAGTTAGCGCTCGTGCTTCACAGAAGTCCTGGGTTTGACCCTGGGCCAGGACGGGGCCTTTCTGTGTGGAGTTTGCATTTTCTCCTCATGTCTGTGTAGGTTTGCTTCGGTTTCCCCTACCACTAAAAACATGTACAATAGATAAGGATGAATGAGAATACAATTACCCCGAGGCTACAATCTGGAGTGGTGTGTTTACATGCATGTGTCTCATGTGTGTGTTCATTAACGTGCCCCAACCAAATAAACAATAACATAAACATTTGTTAAATATTCCTTAGAAATATACCAATAACACTATAGAAGGGCTCTGTGTTCCAGCTTGCCCCCTGCCTGTGGCACCACCAGAATGATGTGTAAACCCTATTGTGAAAGCAATAGAACGCCAGTTGTACTTGGGACAGTGGGCCCCGCTCGGCCCCTAACTAATTGTAAGTGTGGTGCATTAAACAGCCTTGGTTCAAGGTTCAACTTTATTATTGTCCCGAAGGAAATTAGTTTGGAGCAGGTGTCACATAATACATAAAACATATATAACAGTCCAACTCAGAGGTGCATTCAGCCGATGCTCAGCTCAACAACAGGTCACCACCCCTTACATAACAGAATCCTCGTTAGGGCCTCCGGAATAAAAGAAGCCCTGGGCTGCTGGGTTCTTGTCCAGAGCATTCCCAGCCCGTCCAGAAGGGAGTACGTTAAACTCCATAAAAAGAGGATGGTCTGGACAGTGCATTCTCTGTCTGCCTTTACGTACAACCCTTCATTTGGGCCAGGAGAGGGCAGCCATCCCCAATCAACAGGCCCCGCTCGGCCCCTAACTCAGCGTAGGTGTGGTGCAGTCAAAAAGTCATGATGTGAGCCGGGCCAGCTGGGAGCAGTCATTCGCCCGCAATCAACGGGCCCTTCATACACTCCAACATTTGTCAATCCCTTTCAAACACTGTGTCTCTCCATATTGTATTGGCAGCTGCTCCAATGGAAATATAATTCTATAACGTGATCGCAACCTATTACTCTATAGTTTACACTATGGTCAATTGTAATACTCATAGGCCATTTCATATACAGTTAATCTGCAGATCTGCTGTTTAATTCCAATTTAGTTCTCATCAGACCGTTTACTTTCCTTGATAGCGCTAACCTACCTGTCTCCTTTCTTGGAACAACAGCACAAATGCATCATTCATAGTGAAACATTGAAACTCTGAGTGTGGTATGACCTCGACTGGTGTCTCTGCCACTCCCTTCCCCTGATTTGAAACCTTTAGCACTGGCTCGGCTGCCTGTGTGACTGCCCCGGCTATAAACCCCGACTCACTCTAATGTGCCAGCCAGGGCTTAACCGACCACGACTAATCCGCCATGACAGCCCCAGTGTTTGCACAGGCCTGAAATATAGGCTAATAATGAACTTATGCACATGTGTGATTGATGACGCGATGGAGTAACCTAATTAAGATGCGATAGAGGGGCTAATGTCGGCTTTGGAAGAGCGGCCGTGACTAATACACGCCAGCAGTAATCCGCGCAGACAGATGAAACCTACACTAATGTGTTTGTGAGCTGCCGCCATGCTCCACTGATATCATTCAGATCAGAGAGGCCAAGTCCGGTCTGCAAACAGGACCCACAAGTGTGACGGAGGGGAGAGTTCGGGGAAGTCACTGGCGGAATTGCAATTACTGTGGCCGTAATGATCTTCTCTCTTCTGTGGGTCCTGGTGAGTAGAAGTGTGAACCGTGGCTAAAGGTTTTTGCATTGTCAAAAAAACCTGTTTGTTTACCAAATATCCCTGAACAAAAGTTGTGCATATTTTTGTAGAGAGTCCAATTTCAGAGTCCTGTATTTCAGCTGAAGTGAGTTTTTCTTTGCTCCTGGCAGTTGTTGAAGGTCATGTAAACGTCAGGGACATTTGAGTAGTTTCTGTTTCATTATGATTTTAAAAGACTCAGTTATTTGACAATAAATGGCTTTGCACAACCACTAACCATGAGTGGAAAAAAATATTTGTGTGTTATCATTCATATTCTATGAAAAATGGCCAAACGATTAAAAGGGTATGTAAGCTTTTGAGCACAACTGTTGTATGCAGCTTTTTGTGGGCATGTTGCTCCTAACCTATCCTTTGAAATGGCCTGTGTCACCCCCATCCAGCCTGTCCGTCCTGGGAGAGGATCTCCCCCTTCATGTGGATCTCCCCAAGGTTTCTTCGTTTTGTCCCAAATGTTTTTTTTGGATTTTTTTTTTCTTGCCGCGAAGGACGATCTAAGGACAGGGGATGCCCCAGCACTATTAGTATTCAATAATTGTCTTTCTATTTTCTGTGAAGCCCTGCGAGGCAACTTTGTTGTGATTCTGGGCTATACAAATAAAATTGAATTGAATTGAATTAGGGCAAATCTGATTTTCAAGCTGTGTTTTGAAAAGAGTGCAATTAATCATGTTCTCATATTCATTTTTGTTCTAATTTTTTATTTTATTCATTTATTTGATAGGGACAAGTATGTACATTCAACATGTGACACACTACAACATTTATAGCCAAGGCTAATTTGCAATGTCCGTCCCTAGAAGGGCTTTTAAAGAACCAAAAGCATGTTGGCCCCTAAAAAGCACCTATGCCATATACACTATGTGAGAATGTACACATGTTGCCAACACAGACTGTTCTATCTCTCTGTAACAGTGCTGCGGCTTGAACCTTTTTTGTGAAAAAATCCCCAAAAGGAAATGAAAAAATATAAAATGAAAACAATGGGGGTTCATGAATAAACATCAAACCCTCTAACAAAAGGTGTCAGTAGAAAGATTTAGTTTTAATCGAGATTTGCTTGAGTTTTCTTGACCAGAGGTTTGAGTGGAGAGAAAGCGTGATGTGCTGCCTGTTGGAGAGTTGGAGCTGCACAATGTTATTCAAATATTGCTTAGGTTTGCAGGGCATGTGGGCATTGTTTTTGGTAAATATTTTATTCTTACTCCCTAACTGTGGCTCCAGATGTCAAAATGATAATTATTACAAAGACATGTTACCTGCTGGTGTAGGTTTACAGTTTGTGTTTTAGATCCTAAGGCTAAAACCGGTAGAAACCAGCTGTAAACATTAAGACCAAAACCCGAGCAATTGATCATCATTTTAACAGAGGCAGTTAGCACTTACTTGAGTAATATTATAAGGAAGTATCTAGTTACTCCTTCGACTGTGAGTGAATGTTTTATGCTTAAACTGTTACTCAGTACTATTTGGGTCACTTTTTACTGTTACTTGAGTAAATATTTTGACTACTCTACCCACTTCTTTCAGCTAATAGCTAATGTCTTTGCCAAGTTTAGCAAGTCATGAAGAATTTAAATCAGTGAGAGCTAACATATTAAATGCAGCTGGTTGCCTCTGAGACACATTCATTAAAGTTGTATTAAGCCTTAATAACTAAGCACCTCTACATCTGTTTGCTTGTGTTCACAGGTGTAATGAAATGCCCCGGAGGTCCCCAGTGCCCCGTGTGCGCCTCCCCCCCCTCCCTCCAAGGCCAGGGGCTTCTGGATCAGCCCAGCCTGCCCTGCTCCCCTCCTCTGATCTCCGCTCCCGGTCGAAACCCTCCTCTGGAACTCCCCGACCTCCCAGACATCCAGCCAAGCACGGAACCCCTCGGGGCCGTCTCTCTCTCCCTGTCCGACCAGCAGGGCTTTAGTGTAGACGTCAATTGTAACATCACAGACTCCGAGAGCTCCCCGGACGTCGCATCAGAGCTTTCGACTTTCCCTTCATCCGCTGCTCTGTCTCTTGCTCTCTCTCTTCCCCTGGAGTGCTACGCAGAAAGGCAAGACTATGAGAAGCTGTGGAGGATCATGGCGTACTACAGTGAAACGGCAGCGCAACTTGAAAGAGGACTGATGCTAAGCAAAGCCCCGAACCTCGCGTATCGCTACAGGCAAGCTGACGAATCAGAGGGCTACTATCACACGGGGGTCAAAGCCTCCGTCAGGGCCTCGCCGGAGTGGTTGCTTCAGCCTGCAATTAGCATTCAGCTCAACCGCGCCAAGTCGAACAGAAAGGCGATCCACTTGGTGTTGTCGACGAGGGTGTCTGCGCACTCTGATCAAGCTTCACTGCCTTCAGACAGTCGCCCATGGGTGCTCATTTCGGCGAATCGCACCGTGACGGGCCTGTCGGGTCTAGTTGGGAGTTCAATAGAGCTGTCTTGTCCGATTCTTAGTTCAGGTGAGCACAAAGTTGAGTGGATATTCCCGGATGGATCTAAAACTATTTCGTCTTCTGGCAGCTCAAATGGAAGGTGGAAAGTATTGTCATCGGGGTTGGCTTTCGAGAAACTGGAGCTTTCTGACGCTGGTATGTACTTTTGCAAAGCCTCGAGCAGAAACGATGTAGACATTCTCCCATTACAATTAGTTGTAATAGAATCTGTTGTATTGACAAGGAGAGAGCAAGTAGAAATGAATGGAATAATTGGACAATCAGTCAGCCTCTCTTGCAATGCTTCTGGATCGCCTTTGCCCTCTACTAGTTGGCTTTTACCAAATGGAAAGCTGGTGCGGCAAGATACAATGCTTTCTGGTGGCATTGCTATAGAAACTAATGGGAGTCTCACTCTTCCCAGGCCCTCCCTAAGGGACGCCGGTCATTACCAATGCATTGTGGTAAACCAATACGGCAGTGACTCGCTATCAACCCAGCTGGAGCTAAAGCCGCGGCAAACGCTGCCGCTCAAAACCGCGTTTCCCAGGAGGCCACAGTTCGCGGCAGGCAGGTCAACCAAAATACGAGCGCCGTTGTTAAGGCTAGATGAAGGATCTGGAGACGGAGCGGAGGAGGAAGAGAATGCGGCCATAAATAGGCGGCCACTTTTGAACAGGCAAAACAATCAGAGACGGAGAGGGCCTGGGAGGAAAAATCCAGTCACTGAAAGGGGGAATAGGCACAGGGTCACCGGCCGGCAACGGATTGACCCCAAAAAGTGGGCAGATCTTTTAGCGAAAATACGCGAAAAGGCTATTACAGGAAACACCAGCCAACCAGCTGAGCCAACAGTGATTAGTGCAGCCAAAAGTAGCCAGGATGTAGAAGCATCGTCTGGAGATGGCACCAACTTGTTAGAAGAAAGTCTACAGCCTGTTTACCCTGGCAAAACGCTGACCAAGTCTCAAACAAACAGCGGAACTGACCAAAATAGCCAAAGTTCGACTGTTAGCGAGACAACTACTAGCTCCTATGCAACTACAGGTTACAAAGCACAAGAAAAACTCACCACATTTCCATATATATCAACCACTACTGAAATAATCCGTACTACAAAAGTCACAAAAACTCCTAGGAGACCACAAGACACAACTACAACATTGAGTACGCTATCTACTTCAACGCAAATCTCTCAAAAAGTAGCACAAAGCATTGAAAAGCCAAGCTCTCGACCGACAAATCCTTGGAACACTCGAAGGCGAATCGGCCAACGTAGGCGCTTCTTCAACCGGATAAGAGCGCGGCTTTTGACCACCTCCACAACCGCTTCAATTAAAGTAGCGTCGCCTACCACTACCTCCCCCACACACCCTGAAACAACTCCTGCTTTTGCTTCAAGTGAAGCTCCTAGCCTTGCTCCCACTTCCTCTTTCTCCTCGACCGTAAAGTATGATGACAAGGATACAAGCTCACCAACCGCCCCCGAAGGGACACGCGCTGATAACGGAGCCTGGAGCAAACATGGCGACGACACGGAAAGGAATTTGTTTGGCTTACCTCTCCCCCCTTCTCCCAGCGTCTCCACCTCCACTGCAGCAGCTACTCAGAGTGCAAAAATAACTCCCCCGGGGATGAGCGCGGAGGAGAGTTTAACAGAGAGCGGTACAAGCACTAGCGAAGTGGTTAGCTTCGACGCACTTCTGGATGTCGCATTAATTAGTCCGGTGACAACAAAGGCAGCGGTGGCCAAGACTGAAATATTTATCACGTCTGGTACAGTTAAAAGTACTTTTCCGAGTGTTGTTCATGTGGCTCGGACAACTGCGGCTGCGACTGCTAGCGCTACTTCGGCTACTTTGGGGGAAATACTGGTTACTTCAAGTACCGTTGAGGCTACCTCTTCGGTTCTTCCTACTTCTCCTCCCAGCAAGACAACAACTCTGCTTCCAACTTCTATACTTGCTACTGCTTCCACCACTGAACTCTCTACTACCACTCCAACAACTCCAACAACTTCTAGTTCCAGTCCACCCATAATTACGACTCTCTCCTCAACAACTTTTACAAATAAAGTATTTAGCAATGGAACTAGAGCTACTTCAACCACTGCTAGCATTACAACTGCTAAAGTAGTTTCAACACAAACTCCCAAGACAGAACTGACTTATGTAAATGCCACGACTGCAGCGATAACCTCAAGTACCAGGGAAAGGCCCAGGGTCCCGAGCATTGACCCCAGACAGAGAGCCGTTCCTGGGACGCCTGGGCAGAGCCGACCCCACACCGACTGGAGGAAGCCAGGATTAGCAAACGCTATTCCTGATTCGCAAAGCAGCAGGACGCACGTGGCTCCTCCCCCCGCGGTGATCCCGTCCTCCCCCAGGGTGAGTCCAGTTCACTGTTTGAAAATATCATGCTATAAAGGGATTATGAATTGTGTATTATGTGCGTACTAAAACAATTTTGAATTGAATGTTGACAAGCAGTGCCGGCCCAAGCATTCACAGGGCCCTAAGCGGATGTTATGGGGCCCTTGCAACTTCAATTTCATTTTGGATAGATATATTTTCCAATAAATGAGACACAAGAGTCAATTCCCCCACGCTTCATCCTGACTATGTTTGTAAAAGAAAGTAGACTATGCTGCAAAAAGAAATCTAGAAATGAGTCTAATTTTACTATTTCGTTTATTCTATATCAGACAAATCGGTGAGCGATGTGTTATTCATTTACCTTAACATGTTTCGATGACCAATCCTGCCATGTTCTTCAGAAGTGTCTCGTGAAGAAGATGGCAGTCATTAGTCATTTCTAGATTTATTTTTGTAGTGTATAGGTATTTTAAAGAGACATTCAACATTTGAGGGAAATTTATGAGTCACACCACACCTGCAGAGGCACACAACAAGGGTGTACATAATGAAGAAAAATTATCAAAAGGCATCTTGTAAGGGGAGACACTGCATGTAAAACTCAGTTTCAGGTTTTGGGCCAGTTTGCAATCTTTATATATATTTTCACCTGAAAACAAATAAATGACAGAATCTTTACAATAAGGAGTGTAGTTATAGTACTGATTCAACGTTTCTCCAAAGAAATATGGTATAGGAACTGCAATGACCATTTTCTCACAATGCGGTGACAACATCTCCACTTTAGCAGCTCCTACAGACTCCAATCTTTACAGTCTTGGACTAACCCCGGCTCACACTGACTTCTGTCCGGGTTCGGTCCTGATCCAGTCTCCGTTTTCCGCAAACAGCCACTCACAGAGTCCTTTTGACTACAGGTGCACAGTACTGCGCGGAGCTGGTGGAGCTCGCTCAAACCAACAAGTTCACATTGTTTCACGCAATAACAACAACGTACATACGGAAGAACTAGCAAACAGCATTTATAGCTAAATAAACACAGATACAACTCACCATTCTCTCCTCTTTCTGCTGCTGCCCTCAGAAATCCTTAAAATACAAATACAGTGATTTATTCCTCTTCAAAGATGAAAATGTAGTCCTTGTGCACAAATATCCCCCGTAGAAGCTCCTCCGTGATCGCGGCAAGGCCGCGTGTCTACCTTGTTTACTTTTTTTTCAATATTAGCCAAGTTACCGCCACTTTGTCCCAAGTTAGTTATGATTTTATTTTGAAATTCACCGGATCCTCTTCCCCTCGGCGCCTGACTTCCTGTCTGCCTCGTAATATTCCCGTCAGCTTGATCAGGGGCTGCTCCGGTGTCCGCTGCATCTGCCAAAAATAGACCCCTAGTGGATTCTTAAACGGAGATGGAGCTACTGTGAGTGTGCAACATTGATTTTAATGACTGTCTTACCGAGGCCGAAACTGACCCACAAGAACGGACACAGGATCTAGTGTGAGCCCGGCGTTAACAATATTTTGAAGGTTTGTTCAGAGGGATTTTTCAATATTTAGTTCCTAGTCCAGGGGTGTCCAAATGTGTTGCCACATATTGAAGGGCCACAGATCGATGGCCAGTGCAGTCAAACATTCAACTTCATTTAAGAGAACCTTTGAACCTTTCACCACATATGCATTTAGTCTGGAACTAGTTTTAGTTCTAGATTTGAGGAATTGTTAAACTTGCAGAAAAAAGTGTCATCTCTGGCGACATGTGCCAATTCAAGAAGAAGATTGTAGACCAACAAAAGTTTGTCTGAGGGCCGCATTTGGCCCCTGGGCCTCACTTTGGGCATGCCTGTGCTAGTCTGATTTAATGAGTTTTGAACCCCCAACATCCATCCATCCATTTTCACAGGCTAGCCCAAAGACCTGGTCTTTCCAGCGTGTCCTGGGTCTTCCCCGGGGCCTCCTCCCAGTGGGACCTGGAACACCTCTCGAGGGAGGCAACCAGGAGGCATCTGAAACAGATGCCCGAGCCACC
>OMNZ01087376.1:0-10820 GCA_900303255.1 Lesueurigobius sanzi
TTGTATGTTGTTATGCTTGTATGTATTTGCTGACCTGCCTCGGGACTACTTTTGCTATAACCTGGCACATTTACAACTTGTATGCATTTGTATATTAAGATTGTTCATTAATGTGCGCTGTCCCGCTCAAATAAATAAATAAATAAAAATCAAGAAGGGTGAAGCGCAGTGCAAGACTATCATTCAGAGGGGACACAAGATCAACTTTTTGTTTTGTTTTTGTTTACCTTTATTTAACCAGGAAAGTCCCACTGAGATGAAGATTTATTTAAGGGAGTCTTCGCCCCAGGGGGTTATAATTGTACATATTTTTTAGGAGGAAAGCTTGCAGACACAGGGAGAACGTCCAAACTCCACACAGAAAGGCTGTGCCAACGTGCCGCCCCAAAAAATCGAATACAATGTGCCCACAAAGTCCTGAAAAAACGAAAGTGCAGCTCGAAACCACCATAATGAAGAGAGAGAGCAACTATATAGACCTTTCTCAGTAAGCAATTCAAATCAAAACATTCTATATCTCTATGCTCTGACCAATCAGAGTCTTTGGTGGGCAGCAAAAGTCACATGACGGGTCCTGAGCTCCGACAAACGAGCATTTGTTCAGATATCGTTGTCTGACCTGACCACTCAAGTGCTGAACCGTCTTGGAGAGCGTCAAGACCGGTAACGCCATTGTAAATAACAGCTGATAACATGCAGCAGGTGGCGCAAATCAGCGGAATGCCAACCAACAGGCCGGAGTTCCATTCCAAGTCACATGACTGAGAAAGGTCTATAAGAACAAAGTGTTGTATGGCTATGTAATATATGGATAAAGAACTCATATACCATGGCTGTGGCGTGGAGGACTCAAAGGAGAAACCGAAAGTATCAACACAAAGTACCAGCAGCACCGGACCAAGCTTTTAACACCCACTTCCACCAGAAGAACGTGATGGGCATGCAGGTCAGCAGTACGTGCCATATGTGGTGAGACAGAAGAGGCCTTTAGTCAAGACTGTATGGCTGCAAAATATTCAAAAATGTACCTGGAAAACCATGAGAAAGTTGGAACTTATCTCCATTGGGCACTGTGCCAAAGAATGGGTGTAGGTTCAGGGGAGAAGTGGTACGCCCACAGAGCTGAAAAAGTGGTCGACAGTGGTGACTGTGTGTTGATATGTGGGACTATCCCAGAAGACAGAAACACCAGGGGCAGATGGTAGAGCGGGTCGTCCTGCGATGGAGAGGTCGGTGGTGATTTTTTATTGGCAGCCTCACTTCTGTCAGTCTACTCCTGGACAGCTGTGGTTATACAATAGTAGCTTACCACCACTGAGTCTGGAGTGAATGAATAATGCCATGTAAAGCTTCTTTGAGTGTCCAGAAAAGCGCTCGATATATTATTATCCAATGCATTATTATTATTATTATTTGTTTTACTTAATTGAAGTATGAGGCAGAGAAAATGGCAAAGTATCAAGATCAGGAGATTGAAATCAGACGCAAGCGGAACACCAAAACTTGAGATATGCCAAAAGATGCAGGAGCTCTAGGAAGTGTGAAAAAGTAACTCCAAAGGCAGAGTCAGGACCAAAGAAATACAAAAGACAGCTGTTCAGGACTGCCCACATACTTTGAAGAGTAGCTGGCTGAAGTTTATCCTTAGGGACCCGGTTTGTCCCTAATGAATGAACCAGCACAAATGCTGAAAAAATAACAAAAAATAAGAATAATAAAGGCCACCATAGAACAATTTAATTAGCTGTTTTAGCCCCCAAACACACAAGGACAGCCAATATATTTATATAATCAAAATAATTACTATTTTTTTTTATTTTATGCAGTGAGTATATATTATTATTCTCAATCTAAATGTGTGGGAAAGGGGGACAACGGCCTAAATGGATGTGCAGTACAACCAGAAGTGAGACAGGTGCTCACCCTGGTTGTATATGCCGTGCCACGATTTCTGACAGACACAGTGCTCATTTAAGTTTATGGCTATACAATTACAAACTTCTTCCACGGGTTCTGCATTTGGCCTAGTATGGGTTAGCTCGTCTCATGTTTGGCTATACGTGAAGCCTGGTATGGTGAGAATCAGACTTCCCATAATTACGCACACACACTCGCGCGCAAAAAGAGACAAACGTATGAAGCACACCATGTGACAAGCGCAAAGGCTTTTTCGTTGCATTTTGCATTATGGTACACCAGTTGAGAGGAGGGGGGGCATGTGTATTTTAGGCCTAATCACTTACATGATATTAAAACCCAATGGTGGACATTGGCATTTAGGCTAAAACAGGCTTGTGCGGCCTGTTGACTATAAAATCACGAGCGTATCACATCTTTATTTTTGACTCAACTGAGAGCGTTACCTGTTAAGTCACAACACGCGTCTGCACTTACATCTCCGTTATGTTTTCCATGTCATCCAACACGAGAGCGGGGAAATCCTCGATCCCCGGCTCGGAATCAACACAAACAATCCTGGTGATGGTGCAAGTGCATGATTTGGGGCAAGCATCACTGGATCTCCATAGCCCCATAAAAACCAACAACAATCCGACACGAGCCATGCCATATTGCCCTGCGCGTGAGTCCATGGCAGGTTTCAATTATATAGATCCAAATGTGCCCGTGTAAACGTCTCCACCGGCGTCTGTTTGTATCTGGCCAAAATAACCAGTCAGACTACGTCGTGAGGGATGCACCGAGTCCACGGATTTGACATCAAGTTGCCATGGACGGGCTTTTTTCCTTCTCCGCAGCGCTGCTAACACACACTACTGCATATCGATACCGTGAAGCAAGGTGGTGTCAAGTGGTCCGTCCTGGTGGTGGTGGTGATGCTGCTGTCTCAGTGCGCCCCCCCGCGTGCACGTAAAACGAGCTTGAGCTGCTCCAAATGTTGAGACATCGATAGAAACGGGCCTGGCGAATAGCATGTGGGTTGACGACGGAGGGGGGAATACCAGCAGAGCGCGGAGCGGGGATGCAAGGTGTTTATGTGACTATGCCTGCACCCGTATCGACGCACGAGGAGCAGGCGCGCGCCACTCTCGCAAACACACGGTCATCATCAGGTAGGGTTTTCTGTGCGCACGTTCTGATCTTGTAGCATAATAAGACGCTAAAGTGTTGGAAAAGACACACTCACACAGAATGTTGTTGTGCTATTTACGTGCCCACTGTTCAAAGTTGTGCGTTGTTTTTTTTGTTTTTTTTACCTGGTGTGTGATCAGGTATATTCTGACGTACAGTTGACGCACGAGACTAATACTCAAAACATCAAAAAAACAAACAAAAATCATCACCTAGACTACCATTGGCAAAGCACCTATGATGACTGACCAAACAAAAGACAGAGATAGGCTATTAAATGCAAAAGACAAAATTGCTGTTTTCAATAGTGCATTAACCTTTGAAAATGTAAATTTGCGCCACTGATAGGTTACTAAAGACACAATTGTGGATTCCCTCATAATAAGTTGGCAATTATAGGTAAAGTGGGACAGTTATATTTGATCTTGTATTTCAAAACACGTGCAGAAATCTCTATAAAGAAACATCCACATCTTCTAAATTTGAATAAAAGCCTAAATAAAATAAAGATAAATATCCCAATAGGTCATTGACCAAAGCCAATTGGCAAAGTAGTAAATAAATATTTTGTAACGTTGAGCTGCAGGGATATAGGGATCTCCAACCAGCAGCTCAGGGGCTACAGTAGCTCGCCAAGGCTTTCTACATTTCTACATACAGTCAATGAGTCCAATTTTAGATGCATTTTTTGTTCTGAACAAATCATCTCCAAACATTTATGTGAATATAGCAAAGTATAAAGTGGAAACAACAGTGATTTTCTTTTATTGTGTTGAATTACACTAATAGAAGAACAAGAATGTTATGTCATCTTTAATGTACTGGAGGTGGAAGATGAAATATGAGAGTATAGGTCTGAGTGCGGATATGGATGTGTGTGTGAGTATGAGTGTGAGTATGTTTGAAATGTGATTCTACAAATACAAATTTGTGCTGTATTGTCATTCTGTTATATTTTATTTTATTTCTTTGTTTTTTTGTTGTTGTATATGGTACTACATGAATGTTTTGCTGTTAAACTGTCTTCAGAGGACCCCCACTAAAATGAGATGATGCATCTCATGGAGTTATTCCTCTTTAAATAAATGTCTAAATAAATAAATTATCATCTTGGCAGTCTTTAGACCTTGTTACACAAAAGTAGCTCCCGGGGTAAAAAAGGTTGGAGACCCCTGTGCTACAGTGTCTTTGAACATATACTTCAGATTGCTTCATACTAACAATGTTGATAATGTTGTTTACATTACACTATTTATAATGAATGTATAAAAGGTCAGCTTTAACCTGGGGCAAACTAAATCTAGGGCAAAGTAAATCTGAACCATCTGACCACAAACCACTCACTTTCCCCATATTCACTTTCCCCATATTCACACAGGCGATGGGTGAAGTGTCTTGCCCAAGGATACAACGACACTCTGCACCTGCAGGAGCCGGGATTCAAACCCCCGACCTTCCGATCATGAAACAATCCGCTCTACTGTGCCACTGTGGCCCTTCTGCACGTCTTACACGGGCTCAGCTGAAGGTCATGATGAAAGCTTATGTAAATAAAGAGCAGGAGCGTCCAAAGGCCTGTTTAGTTTGATGTGACTCTGAAACAGACCAGACAAACTTGAGTCTGCTGTGACTGATCATTCTCAAGGCTTGTGACTTTTTAATGACATTTTATACTAACCTTTATTTAACCAGGAAAGTCCCACTGAGATTAAAAACCTATTTTTCAAGGGAGCCCTGGAGGCATCAAAAGTTACACTCTGTTACAATTACAAATGCAAATAGGCCACACAATTAAAATTGCAAACAAGTTATGACAAAATTTGAATTTAAAGAGATGGTCTCAAGTGCTCTCAATCTGCACTTAAAGGCATATTTTCAGTGAGTTTCCAGTCTTTATGCAACATGCTCCGTTTTGTGTGGGCAAATAGAAAAGAAAGCAACACATGATCATTTGAACAGTAAGAGTCAGCACTTTAAGCATGGCCCATACCCATACCACCCGAGAATACAATTCACAATGATGAGTCAAAGCTCTAAACAACAACTGGTATAAATATTAGAGAATTCAGACATTGAAGTGAGGCATTCATATACAACAGGTCTTCCTAACCTAAATTAATACAAATGTTGCTGCTTTTTCACCTCAAAAGAAAAACAAAACATGCCAACGTGGTAATTCTTGAACAAAGCCGTAAGTTGGCCAAGACTCGCCTCATTCTGATAACAAATGTTAGTTCTGATACACTAAGCCGCTGTTTGTGTATAGCAATAATAATAACTGTGTTGTATTTATTACAAAAATTAACTTGAATCATAACTTTTAGAAAGTGTCGCTCTTTACACACATGCAGGAAACATGACTGTCGCCAATAGCGGCCTGATTGTAGTCATAGTCGCAACGATGAGTTGTTTTTAGCAAATGTGGGGTCAATGTCAAGTGTTGATATGGTTTTAGATTAGAATATGTTGTGATTTTTCATGAGAAACATTAAGATCTGGTTTGTATTTGTCTCTATGGCAACATAAATGAGACAGATTTCTTGCCATAATAAAGCACTGCAGTCATCTCTATCTCTGGCAGCCAAACTGTGAAGCCACATTGCTGGTGTTTCTCCTCTTTAGGTATCTAAGATATTGAGGTCATACACATGGTCATTTTGTGATCATGTTCATTGTCCTTCCTACTATTACTTCTGTTTCATGCAAGTTTTTTTGCAGAATTTACTGTCAAACTTATCAATTTGTACTTTACTTCAATGTTATCCTTTAGAAGAGCTCCATCTACTGATCAACATGGCTTCCTGGCTCCGTCTGCTGGACATGACAACAATATTTGTTGGTCAAGTCATGCACAGTCTTCATGTCTGAATTAACAGGAGTGTGGAGTGAGAAAACACATGGGCCCACAGAAGGTTCCGAGTTTATAACCCGGCTGAGACTATGTGTGTATTGCCTTTCTCTGAACACCAATCAGAGAAAAGTCGCCAACGAACTCTGTAGGCCCTGGTCGTGGACGGGGCCCGAGCACCCTGGATGTCAGCGACTACTGAATGAGGGAGGCCTAGGTGCAATAACTTCCCCCTTTTAGCATCCAGATCATGAGTCTGGGTCCCAGGACTGGGCGTGGTCCCCCCTGTCTGGACCAAAGGATCGGGCTGAGATACTGATACTGTAGCCTATTTTAAATCATATTTTATACCCTTTTCAGACCTGGTTTAGCCCTGATTTGATCCTGGCCAGATGTTATTTGGAAGGTCAGATATTTTGTGAGGTGGAAAAGTTTGAAAACCACTGACTGATGATTACTATAGAGATAAGAGATAAGATAGTTCTTTATTGATCTCACAAAGGAGAAATGTACAGCTCTTAGGACAGGATCACACAAGGGGGGTGCAAAAAGTCCAGAAATGTGCTGTCAGAAGAAAATAAGGTTTGCAAACAGTACTAATAATACTGGAATAGGATAATAAACTCAATTTAAAAAGCTAATATTGATACAATACAATAAAATAAGTGTGTTTAGCACCTTAATGGCACCCATGAGTTGTGTCCCGTGTGGCTGTGTGAAAATGCTGCTGGATCTCCAAAGGTAGGAAAGCAGGAGAGATGAATGTAATTAAGTACAACACAGAGGGTTGTGTCAGAACACACGCAGGGGAAACATCACAGCCATTTGAGACACGCCCCTGGCCTGGACTGTGGTGTATCTGCACATGAACGAGACCACTCTTTTGAGGACAAGAATATATTGATGTTGAAGAGCCATGGTGTTTCCAAAGAGGTTGTGTGTGAGTGACTGATCCTCGATGGCTGTTGGCGTTTGGGATGGAGCCGTGAATTAACCACCAGGATGACTGAGAATTTACATGGGGGTAGGGGGTAGTTTTCTTCTTCTTCCTATATTCCCTTTCAGGCAACTGTTTTTGTTTTCTTTTTCCCCCCTTCTGCATGTTTAACGGTATTTCTTGTTGAAAACTATGACCGACAGGAGGTGACCGATATGTCCCAGTTTACCTGGGACAGTCCCAGTTTTGAGCTCTCCGTCCCATGTCCCTGTGAATTTATCTGAAACCATTCATTTGTTCCAGTTTTACACAACCTCTGTCCCAGTTTTTCACCAGTGACCACCTTTGTGACTTTTGACCAAGACGAAAAATGTGATGGAAAAATGCAGAAAGAAAAATTACAGAAAAATAAGAAAGCGAGAAAAAATGCGAGAAAAAAAAAATACAAAAGAATGATGAAAAATGGAAAAAAAGACAAAAGATGACAAAAAATATGCAAAAATGTTAGAAAAATTATGAAAAACAAAAAATAAATCGTGAGAAAAAATACAAAAAAAAAAAAAAAAAACTAATTTGAGAAAAAACGCAAGAAAAAAAAAAAAAATCAAATTTTTGTCCCAGTTTTAATGTGAAAAACCTGGTCACCCTAGGCTTGTGCCCATTATGTTCAATGTCATTGTGAAATGCCTGAAATGAATAAACAAACAAATGAACAAGTATAATATCAAAATAAATAACAAATTTCATAGCTCAATGTTGCCACTCATTTGGCTTCTGTGCTGTGACATCATCTGCATACCGTCTATAGACCATAGTTCCCACAATCACAAAAAGCATAACCTACATCGGATTATCACAGTGAAAAATACAATACAGTTTGATAAATCTGTGCTGGGCGAACAGACTCAAACACATATTAATTGTTTAAACCAGTAACAACACAGACACAGCAAATTAACCATAGAATCCCACGGAAAACCCCTCTTGTTCTGGAATGTGCTGCGAGCCAGTGAAAGCTATCTCCTCTTTGTACCAGCTGGTGGCACACTTGTCCAATAGGCTATGAATGACCACGTTCAGAATGATCTCTACGTCTCTGAATACTGAACTAACGTTTTCAGTCTTGCTTTAATGTAAGTTAATAATTTGAAAGCTACCACTCGTCTGTTTTACACCTCATGTTCAAATATGTGTCATGGAGAACATAAAATAAAAAAACAAAAACAAATAAATATTCATCAGAACAGCATGATTATCCTTCCATTAAAAACTCTGTCATATATGCACTAATAAAGGTGACTTCAAGCATCATTATCAAAAATATAGATATAGAGTCATGAATGGTCTGGCTAGGGCTGGGCTATATGGCCAAAAAATGTTCACGATTTTCTTTAGTTGAAATCACAATTTCGATTCTATAATGTATTTTAAAGGCGACTAAAGCCATCTGCTTCTTCTTAGGTTTAGACCTAGTGTTGTAGTGGTTAAAGCTGGACACACACTAGAGCAGGGATCTCCAACCAGAAGCTCGGGAGCTCCCAGTAGCTCGTCAAAGGATTCCTACATTTCTACATACACTTCATGAGCCACATTTTAGATCTATTTTTGTTGCTCTGAGTAAAATATCTCCAAACATAGCAAAGTATAAAGCACAAACTGCTGTAATTTTCTTTTATTGAGTTGAATGGTCATCTTGGCAGTCCTAGAGGCTTAGTTACAAGAGTTTCTTTGAAGAATAAGTAGCTCGCTGCCATTTTTGTTACGCAAAAGTAGCTCACGGGGTAAAAAAGGTTGGAGACCCCTGCACTAGAGGATTTTTTGCCAGATTTTTAGTCTGAGAAGGTGTGGCTCAATAAAAAGCTTTCTCTCATGGCATGATGTCTGTCCTTAAAGGGGCTATACCTGATTTTTTGTTCCTAGTAGTGGAATGGAATTAGTTTTTTCCTTTTTAGTCTTTTGCAAACTCATACATTTGTGGAAATCTAAACATAAAGCGTTTTCAGGCTAGTTTTCTTGCATTTCTGTGACTATGACCCTAAAAAGTGACCCCGCCAGTTGTGAAATGTGCTTACCCATCTCCAAGAAGAAACACGTTTTTAGAAATTTGTTAGGAAAGTTAGGAATGAGTCTGGGCCACAACTATCAATTTAGTTTACTCGCTCCCTCTTCCGTTATTTGTAATTTTAAAAATCATTTAAAAATCAGGTATAGTGCCTTTAGGTGTGGTCTGTGCACAGATCTTTAGTCTCAAAAGATTTTAAATCCTGTAGTGTGTGGCCACCTTTAGTCTTGGTTAAGACCTGTTTTAGTCTAGGTTCCAGTCCAGAGTTTTGACATGCTTCCCTCATGGATTAGTCCGGGTTCAGTCTGTGATATTGTCCAGGTTTAGTCCTGATTCAGACCCAGTTTTCTCTTGGTTTATTTCTGATTGAGTCCTTGGGTTTAGTCCTGGATAATCATCGTTTCATTCTGTCCCCGGTTTAGTCCTTTTTAGTTTGGTCCCAGTTTAGACCTTGATTTCAGTCTCTGCTTTAGTATGGTTTACTTCTTAGTTTAGTCCTGGTTTAATCCCGATTCAGTCAGTGATATTGTCTGATTTTAGACCTGGTTTAGACCTATTTTTGTCCTGGTTTGTTCTGGTATAATCATAAAAAACACTGAATCACGATATGACGATGTTCCCAAAAAAGCAGATCATCATGGAGATGAGATCACGATTCCATTTTTATCATCATATCGCCCAGCCCTAGGTCTGGCCTTGTTTGATTTCTGTTTCCTTTCTTTTTTATGCGCTAAAATAAAATAATACTGTATGTAAATAAAAATACAAATTAAAAAAAGAAAGACAAATGACCAGTAGGCTTATTACCAGCTGCGTTTAGCCAGGAGTGCAACATTTCAGACCAACGTACAGGCACCAACCATTCAATTAAGGCCTTGTCACAGCTCGTTTAGGTCCAAACTGGTCTAAGCTGAGCTATGTGAACTCAGACACAGCAGAAATAGGGATTTTACTTTAACCTACTGCAAATTGAGGGCCAAAACCCGCACAGAACTGGGTAAAAAGGCTTTTGTTTACTCTGCTCCTTCTTCATGGAACTTGTTGCAAAAAGACTGGAAACTAACTGAACTTATTTCATTGATTGCCTTTAAGTCCAGACTGAGAGCACTTGAGACGACCTCCTTGACTTGCAACTGTTTCTATAATCTGTCATTTTATGTAATTGTGTGTAACTTTTGCTGCCTCTTGTCCAGGACTCCCTTGAAAAAGAGGTTCGTAGCCACTTACCGGTCAGTCTGCTGATGCTCATCACTGTCTCCAGTGGGGTTTAGTCAACTTAAGTCTGCCTCTTAAGTTCCACCTGAACATTCATCCTGGCTCTAGTGGTGTTCTGGTCGACATTCCAGGATGATAACTGCAAATATGACCCAGTGCCTTACACTCCTTACAGTCAGGCCCGTCGACTCCTCCTGTTCCTTAAAGAGGCACTAAACCCCAAATCAACTTTTTTTTTAGCTGAGAATCGCTAAAAGTTGGTGTCTCATAAAGCTGGCTACAGGTCCTTTTCACTATTTTGACATGTTAGTGCATATTAGTAGAAACCTTAATTTTGTGCTAAAAACGTCAGTGTTGCTCCCTCTTGAGTTTGAACGATGACAACGCATGTGACTTTCAAAGCTCCGTCTCAGTTTGCCCCACTAGGGCTGCTTACGTCAGTGACTCTGCTCCAATGGAATGTCTGTCTTTTTCTTCACAAACACGCACACGAGGAGTTTGAAGAAATCTACAGATTGCACACTAGGGGGCGGGAAAGTTGCACATCATGTTCATAATTCAAAGCCACTAAATCCTGTTTGTTTACACTCAGATTGTACATTTATATCAGAGCAAAGCTCCTATTAAGTTAGCAAGATGAGATATTGCCTCTAAATTATGAACTTTTT
>OMNZ01087406.1:12813-28107 GCA_900303255.1 Lesueurigobius sanzi
AAACACACACACACACACACACACACACACACACACACACACACACACACACACACACACACACACACACACACACACACGTTTTCAATGCATCCTGCTGCACAGAGGCACGGATGAAACGCCTGCACAGGACATCCGTCAATAATAAAGAGAGCAAGAGACAGGGGTAAAAGATATGGAGAGGAAAGAGGGGTGGAGTGAAGCCAAGGCCAAGGGTCATTATATGGACTCAAAAACAGTTACCTCATATTCACACAAGTTCACTGGGAACGAGTGGGGGGTCATTGAGGCAAAAGTGAAATACTAACTGGACTTCCTTAACTTCATTTGGAAGGAGAAGGAATTTTCATAGAAGCAAATATTTCCAGATCTTGCAACTTAATTTATTTATACTGTACTATTTTGCGATCTGCTTCTTTCAACACTTAATTGAGATACACATGAAATAAAAGTCCATTCATTGGGAGCGCTGTACTTTACAGCACAGTAATATTATGGAAACAGCACTAACCTAAAAGTGCAATAAATTCCAACAGGCTACTTATTGGTCTTTCATGTGAGTTATAAAAAATTAGATAGAAATAAATGAAGTATCAGTGCTTTTTGATTGCTCCCAGTGATATGTAACATAAAAGCATGAAAGGAAAACAAATAGTGAAAAACAAGAGAGCGTGATGTAGGTCTGGTCTACTTCCAGGCATTGTTAGAAGAGCGGATGAGGGGGGCAGCCGAGGAAAAGTGACAACATTACTAAATGGGCACACCAATGGACGGAAGCCATTGGGCCTGTCGCGTTGGCAAAGGCTGGGCAGAGCAGCTCATAGAGACTTCCTGCATCTTGCCTCATCTGTCAGCGTCAACCGACACCCTCCTGCCCTGCTAGTCATAACAAACATATATTTTACTACTAAACTAGCTCAGAGGTTTAACATTGTGATCCAACAAAGATGGTTACTTGTAGATAGCACTTGTAATATGGGTTTCCCTGTTCTGTAGTTTCCTGGATGCCTGGACTGATCAACATTGTTCATAGGGTTAAGCTTAGACTTCAAATCCCAGAGCTGGTGCCAAAGTGTTGATAGTTTGTGAGACAATAACAGATCCGCCTAAACTGTCCCTTCCTGTGATTGAGAGCAGAGTGGACATATAAGGTAAACGGAGCGGAACAGGGGCAGGAAGTGGGGATATCCCAGAGAGAAATGTTTGTTGCTTACTTTTTGGCAAAGAGACATGCGGAAATCAAAACAAATTAAGAACTTATAAAACCCTTCCTTTGAAGAAGTGCCTTGGGGAGTGCACTTCCAGAGTGGTGCCGGTAGAGTGGCGGAAGAATAACATAAGGGTGGAGGGCAAAGGAGACAGTTGACCCATTTTTCATGAACCGCAAAATATTACAGTGGGCCTTTGGCCTGAGCTCATTCAGGAAAACCACCTGCTTGGACTTCCATGGTATAGAAAGCTAGATTTCTACAAACTTTTCAAGGAACCAATTCATACCAAACACATTAAGCAGCATGGACAGTAAAGTAAACCAGGTATAATCCAGTTCTGTTTACTTTCACTAAGTATTCACATTCACTATTGCTGATGCCTGTCACCTATATCATTCACTCAAAGGTACATCAAGGAACCACTCACCCATTCACACTCATTCACTTGTGTGCGCAGACTTGCGTGCAGATTTTCTTCAACCCTTCTCATCAGAAGACGCTTCTGTCAAAGTGTTAACTTCCATGGACGACCTGGACGTCTCAGTGAGATGGTGTAGTTCCATCTTTTAAAAACTTTTGTACCACTTTTGCGACTGATAAATAAAGCTTTGCTGATCATCTTATAGCCTTTATGTTAATGGTGTAAATTATTTTCTTTCTGAGGCTTGTGTTATTTCTCTTCCATGTGGTACTATTGCTGACAGCATGAAATAGGAAGGGGTTTTCTTTCAGTTTCTTTTATAGTTTGATACATGTGTGATTAATAATTAGTCTCTGATTCTCTTAGAATCTGGTTAAATTTGGCATTTGTAGTCTAAAATTTAGATTTGCTGCAGATAACTTCAGTGGGGTGTACTCATTTCTGCACAATCCTAATTAGAGTAAACTGAATCATTTGTTCTCCAAGTTATTTAGCCTTGTTTTTATTATTTCAAATTTTAAAGATTGCATTCATTGAGATATTGTTCAAAAATTACTTTTTAAAGGGACTCATTTACGCTGTGCACTGTATATAGTGCTTACTGTAACCCATACTAGTATTTTGAATACTACGGGAATGCTAAACAAGCTGCACCAAAGTATAGCTTTGTACATGCATTCATAAATTATATAGTGTGAATAGGCAGGCTACACCTTTTATTTTATCTAAGTGAAATAATTATCTTAGATGACCGTGGTGATGAAGTCTGCGACCCCCCACCACGTTACACGCACGCGCACCACACGCGCGCAGCCAGAGCGCTACGTCACGCGCAGGGAACGCGGAGAGGAGCCTCTACTGCTGAAGGCCTCTGTGCGGGACAAAGTGGGTTAACGAGGCTAAAGCTACACCAGGCTACGTAGGTTCACTTTCACTGATCTTTCTTGCACTACACAGAGGAAGCGGCCCGACTTTGTGTCGTTTTAAGAGGTTAGTGTCGTTTATTTCATGATTTCCTGCTCGGCTTTGTTGTTATGTGGAAGTTAGCCCAGAGGCAAGGCACGGGCTTTGCGCGAGTTCAAAATAGCACAACAAGCAAGTAAACAGGCCTGTTATTAACGTGTATTACTGCCAACGAGCCCACAACATGATGTTTTAGGCACAGAGCGAGCACACAGGCAAAAATTAATGAGAATTATGTATTAATGAATTGCTGCATGCGTTGAATGAGCTGTAAGGTGCTGCTGCCAGGTAATACAGACTGAATCATGTGTGCAATAGTCTTTTCTGTCATCACTTAGGTTGTATTTTTCTTGATTTGCAGATGGGATCAGAAAGAGGGGGCGCGGCATCGTACTGTATGTAAGGTACTGTATCTGGATCCACTACACCACAATCAGCTGCTCGGAAATGTTGACATCTAAGCATGTCTTCCTATCGCAGCTTTGAACATTGTTGTTGTCCTAAGCTAACTCTGATCAACATTTCACAACTGTCACAAGGCAAGTTTCAACAAACACTGCGGCACCCAAATTACTTAAACACAAAAATAGTAGGCTATTAGCATATTAAAACACTGGAGAACAATGGATGGAGATCTTTTTGATGCATGCTGCCCTGGACGTCATTCTTGAGTATTGTACTGACTAAAAAATATGATTTTAGGGTGAGCAAGCTGGGTATTCTTGTCCCCAGTCAAAATTGGTGTACAGTACTCCAGTTACAAATACATTCAAAAATCAAATGAATGTTGCATTTATCATCAGTTCGAGAAAGAATATTCATCACCCATGTTTTTCTTGTCAATAAATTTTAGTTATATTTTTAATTATATTCATTTTTTGTTTGTTTAGTAACAAAGTATTTCCGTGACATGGCTTACATTACATTGTCTGTTTATTCTGCTCTGATGGGCTCAAACCAGGCCACACATGTCCACTATGTAAAATATACAGTATTTGTTGGAGCCTGTCAAATTGTTTCACCTTCAAACTGTTAAGCTTTTATTTAAGTACAATTTTAGTCAACTGGGGCGACAGAAAAACATACATAGGTCTGTCTGTGATGACACAAATGTTTCCGCTCTGTTAATCCTCTTACAATAGGATTAATGGCCGCCGCATATAAAATCTGTCTGAATGGTTTATTCATTTCTCCACTCTGAAATAGCAATTTGTCTCATATCCATCTGGGAGTTGTCATGAAAGTAAATCAATCACTTTTCAGTCAGTCTTAAAAGTGGGATACAAGGTTTGAGTCTGGTTCTGGCAATTTGCTGAATATCTGTTCCAGCTCTTCACTCCCTTTCACCCTGTTTCATGAAGCTTAAGGTCCAAAAAAATCAGTATTGTCAAAAAAGCCAGTATTGTCCACTGTTGCCAGTTCAGCTGTGAGCTGCAGTGTTGTTTGTTTACTTCTTGTACAAAACATATTTTATTGTTATGAGCCAGGTGCTACACAGACCCATATCATTACATAATATTTCCTTGGTTTTGTCTTCTCACCGTTGGTAATGATGTGTAAACAATGAGACAATGAGCATTGTGGTGCTCACATCACGTTCACAGCTGCTCATATATCTATGGAACCATTTCAATACTTGTCCTGAACTCGCTCACACTTGAAGCAGTGCAGCTGGAAACCCCCAGTCCTGCCTTCCAACTCTCTTCCTGCTCTGTAGCTGATTGTTCCTCTGTGTCACCCACTGTTGCCATAGGAAACATCATCTGAAGCATCCCTCGTTTCCAATGGTTACCAGTACAAACATGCACTACAGTCAGATGTTGACATGCGTCTTCAACAATAAACAATAATTTATCATTTGTTTATCAGGCATCTGCTATGTCTGGACCCACTTGGCTGCCACCGAGGACTGTGGACAGTCCAGACCGAGCCGTCCCCCAAATGTCCCACTCAGCCACATCTGCGATGTACCGCAGTGCACCCAGTAAAAAGGGAGCCGCTGATTATCGTCCAAAGTACAGCCAGTATGACCAGAATGGAGGAGGAAGTGTGGTAGCCACAAGGTACATGGCAACCGGACCTACAGGCGAGTTTATGACATACAACTAATCCATACTATGTTTCTTACACTGATACTAATAACTATTCTATTATTGTTAACTGTTCAAACAAGGTGGGCCTATCCATCACCCGTCCAATGATCATTACCCTCCTCCTCCTCCTCCTCCTCACGGGCCGAACGATGATCGCACTTGGAGCCCCCACATGGACAGCTACGACCTAATGGTAGGTTGTTTTTAACTAATCTTGCAGATAATAATCAGGCTTGTTTTCTTACTTTTTCATCCTGTTTTTCAGCACCGCAGTCCTGAGAAATCACATTATCACTCTAAAATTGATGCAGATATAGATTCTCTCACAAACATGCTCGCTGATCTGGACAGCCACCCACACGACGCTAGCACACAGGTAAGGCGTCTCCGGTTACTGCAGTCCTTTCATGCACGTGCTACAAACCATATTCTCCTCTTGTGTCTTAGCAGCTCTATGACAATGTGCCTTACAACAAGTATGTCCCAGGCGATCACTACAAGCCTGCGCACCATGCCGGACCCCCTCCCCTGGGCCGTCCCTCCATGGGCTACCCCCCTCAACCCCAGGCACAGTACCACCCCGCGCCCTCCTCTCATTACCCCGCCCCACACCAGCAGGACTACTACGCCCCCCAGTCCTCACCCACCCCAAAGCCTTACCCCCAGCCGGTCCCAGCCTCCTACACCACCGCGACCACTCCTACGGGACCTCGCTTCAGCGTCCAGGTCAAAACCGCTCAGCCCGTTACGTACTCCCAGAGCGGCAGACAGGCAGAGCAGGCTTATACCCCCCCTCCGCCGCGCCAGCCCGTGTCCCGCCCGCCGCCGCAAGCGCAGACGGGGCCGGGCTGGTACCCTCCGCATCCCAACTCCCAAGCTCAGGACATGCTCGCCGAGACGGGGTACGGCGTGGGAAGGGTCAATCAGGTGTCTGTGTCCAAAAGAGGAATGGACAACAGTCAGGCAGGACCCGGGCAAAGCGGGCCATATCAGAACAATAAGGTACTTTTACAATATCTGGCTATTATCTTCAATGACTCTGTACTGAATAATGAATTATTAACCTACGTGTTTAGCAAGCGACGGCAATAACGAGGCCAGAAGATGAGTTGGATCGCCTGACAAAGAAGCTGGTGTATGATATGAACCATCCACCAGCAGAGGACTACTTTGGTAAATATACTTTTTGAAAATGATTGCCCTTTTATTATATCGACTGACCCTTAAAGCCACACTGCGGAACATTCCTGGTTATACTGTATGTTGCTGTGTCTCAAGAGCGAAAATATCAATCTGTAAATGACACCAAACTTGCTGCTAATGCTCAGATAAAGGCTGACAACACTGTTTTTGCAGTGGATTATCAAAATAAAGCTTTGAAAGAGCACTTGATCAAAATAAATCAAATGGCTACAAGGAGATGAGCGGGTAATGCCTCACTCCTAGCAAATTGTCGAGTCTGAGGAGAATCTGGTTCACCGTAAACATTTGTTTATACATTTCACAAACTTCTACTTCATTCTGACTTTCTGGTTGTCATGTTATGCAGTATAGCTTTATATATTTAAAAAATCCTCTCTATTAATGAAAATTCTAAACTGATTCCATTGCTTTCAATCATAGTGGTTCTGTTTTTGAACATTTATAAAAGAGCATGTCTGTGGTAAATTCCCTTCATTGTCTGTGGTACAAAAAATGCAGACTGTCTGGCCTTTAGGGGTGGGAACCTCTGGGTACCTCACGATTCGACACAATACGCGATATCTGGCTCACAATAGCGATAACCTCACGATTTATATCACATAATAACATGCACGATATATATTACTGTGAGCGATTTAAAAAATAAATCATTTTTGCTTAAACTACACGCTCCATGTTTGTTTACGATTTATATTTGTTTTCACCACAAGTTAATCTTATTTACAATTATAAACACTATCATTAAAATCGTAGTCCAAGGGTCTAATCTTCAGTCTTCATGTGTACTCTGTAGTTGAAGTGCCAGATATTTCGATCTTACTCCAAAGATCTTCCTCAGCGAATAAAGACTTACGAACGTGTCTAAGTCTTTATTCGCTGAGGAAGATCTTTGGAGTAAGATCGAAACCTCCCGACAAGAGGTTTCGATCTTACAGACTGAAGAATCTTGGCCTACGATGGACAACTCCTGTATGACTGAGAACCTACACAGACTATCATTAAAAGTTATTTATTTGTGTGACAGTGTTTGGTCCAAGTGCTGCCCTGACTGTATTATTGACTGTATTATTGACCATTACTGGCATCTATTTACTGTGAAAGCGCTGCAGCCTCGTTAATATTCATGATGTCATTAATTAATATGCATGATGTCATCAAAAGTATCAATATTAGCATAAAACGTATCGGTATCGTATCAGTGTAGTTTTTCCAGTATCAGATTTCAACAAAATAACATAGGAACAAACACGGGGGGTATGAACAATTTCTGAACCTTCTCTACATCTATTTACAATATACAAACTGCATATTTTACCTTTTAAAATGTCAGGTCGCTGCGCTCGATGCGGAGATAATGTTGTCGGAGACGGCAGCGGCTGCATCGCCATGGAGCAAGTGTTTCACGTGGAGTGCTTCACCTGCATCACGTGCCACGCTCGCCTCCGAGGACAGCCCTTCTACGCCCTGGACAAGAAAAGTTACTGTGAGAGCTGTTACATTGTGAGTATCTAGAACAAAACACCGTAAATGTCTAACAGCAGTGGTTCTCAACCGGTGGGTCGGACACCCAATAGTGGGTCACGGAACAACTGTCAGTGAGTCGCGAGCCTCACCCTGGGAGCACCCCCCCCCCATCTTTAATTAACAACATTACACTTACTCTTAAGAGACCCACGAGTGTGCTCAAGTCTTTATTAAGCTGATGACCATCTTTGGACTAAGATCAAAATGTCCTACACTTCAACTACAGAGTACAGATGAAGACTGAAGAATCTTTGCCTACGATATTTTACATAAAGAACAAAAGACACAAAAGAAAAGAAAAAACGGAACGTAAGCAGAAAATTACATTTTAAGTAAAAAATACTCAAATTAAGTGTATTCAGCCTTAATATGAGTAATTCTGATTTACCAAACAAAACTCTGCAGTGGAATAAGTATTTTTGCACTTAAAAGACAAAAAAAAACATGTTATTTTAAATAAATTTAGGTTTATTATCGAATTATCAGTGTGATTAGATGTTTTTTTTTTCTTGATTTGCTAGTAACTTACCAAATCAGGGGCACTTACTGTATTTCAATTTTCCTATATGGCTTTTTGCAGTGTAGTCTGTTTAAATTGTCATATTTTCAGATTTATATGCTTATTATATGCTTATTCAACAGTAATTGTGGGGAAAATACCACATTTTACATTATTCTATACTTATCTTGGTCTCATGGCTTGTCATACTGGGGTGATGGTGGATCCGTACCAGTTGAGATCCACTGTCAAACACAATATCATGCCGATGCTGTTCCGTCCCAATGAACACATAGTGACTTGTATCTGGTGTTTTTAAGAGCACACTAGAAAAATGCTCAAAGTGCACCAAGCCCATCCTGGACCGAATCCTGCGTGCGATGGGCAAGGCCTACCATCCTCGCTGCTTCTCGTGTGTGGTGTGCAACTGCTGCTTGGACGGTGTGCCCTTCACTGTGGACGCCACCTCTCAGATTCACTGCATAGAGGACTTCCACAGGTAAAAAGCCACAGCAAAGAGAAGAAGGGCTATAAGAACAACGCAACCGACCCAGGCCTGAATCTCAAAATCACCTGAATCTGTGTTTTTTTTTTGCTCTTCAGGAAGTACGCACCTCGATGCTCTGTGTGTAGCGAGCCTATAATGCCCGAGCCGGGACAAGAGGAGACGGTTAGGATTGTAGCATTGGACCGCAGCTTTCATGTCAACTGTTACGTTTGTGAGGTATGTGTAACTTTAGTAGGGCTACGTTTACTGAAAGGTTGATGTTATTTTAGATGGAGGGCATGGGCCTACAGTTGTGCTCATAAGTTTTCATACCCTGGTAGAATTTTTGATTTTTGGCTCAGAGAAGATGAATTCAGACACAAAAACTATTTTTTTTTACTCATGGTTAGTGGTTGTGTGAAGCCATTTATTGTCAAAGAACTGCGTTTAACCGTATTTTCGTGACTTTTCTTTTTTTTTTTTTACAAAATCCGAGACCAAGAACAGAACACATTTCATCTCGGAAGGCAAGTTATGAGAATAACAATACAATAGAGAACAACAAGGTCAAGGTCAAGTTTATTTATTCAAGATTCAAGAGATTCAAGATTCTTTATTTGTCAAACCATGGGAATGGTTCGAAATTATGTTTCTCTCATCCTTGATTGTGGAGCGGGGGGAGGGGAAAGAGGGGAGGGAGGGGAGGGAGTTCAGCTTCCCGACGGCCCTGTGTACGAAACTGTTCCTCAGTCGACTGGAACTGACCCGTAGATTCCGCAGTCTCCTCCCTGAAGGCATCACCCTGATCACCATTTATATAGCACATTTTAAAAACAGACAGGCTGCCACAAAGTGCTTTCCAAACACAATAAAAATATATATATATATACAAAAAATACAAAAAGTATGGCTCCGCTAACATCAGAGTCTCATTTAGCTTGAATTAAAAACAGGCTGAATAGCAAATGAATAGAATGCTAACGTAACACATTAATGGTTACTCAGCTACACGAAACATAAACAATGAACTGAATAGGCGTCTGGTAGGTTAACGTAACATATTAACAGTTATTCAGATAACTATAGCATAAAGAACAGAATCGGTGTGACATGTGAAATGGTATATTTTAGTATATAAGTCGCACCTGAGTGTAATTCGCAGGACCAGCCAAACTGAGAAAAGGGCGACTTATAGTCCAGATAATACGGTAATTTATTTGAAATCATAATGACAACAAAAACTACTCAAATTACCCTGATCAAAATTTTTATTGACCTCAACTGCCAGAAAGAATTGTTCAGGTGCATAGAAAAAAACACAAATAACTTGAAATACAGGACTCTGAAAAAAGTGTTTTTTTTTTTTTTGACAAATGGCTTCACACAACCACTAACCATGAAAAAAGAATTTGTGTTATCATTCATATTCTCTGAAAAATGGCACAACTACTGTACAACTCTATGGGGAATTCACCGTTTTAGCTCCATTTTATACAGTATCTTTGCTTTTGACATATGGGGCCATTATGGGCCTCTGAATTGTTGATATTATTTTTATTCGTAGGAATGCGGCCTCTTGCTGTCATCAGAGGGAGAAGGTCGGGGCTGCTACCCACTGGATGGCCACATCTTGTGTAAGAACTGCAGTGCACGGCGCATCCAGGACCTCTCAGCCAAAATCTCCACTGACTGTTAACAGAGACGCCCCTTTGTGACACTGCATACCAGCGTGTAGCGCCAGAAAGTGAGAAGAACACAAATCCTGTATGAATTCACTCCTTCCTCTGCTGCGTAAACACTACAGTATATTTAACGCGTCACTTTAGTTCCCCCTGTTGGTTTAAAGCTGCATTTTCACCTCTATAATAAGACACTTTCTTTGTTACTGAATGAACTACAGTTTTTATGGTACGCAAGTGTCGCCAGATCATATTGTTACTGTGGCCTGAATTGCAGGCAGTTTGGGGTCCACAAACCCACATTGGTACTAACTCCCTTTTTCACTTTGAGAAACTATTCTATATAGGAATGTATGAAATTATAGTACATAAAAATAGACCTTTTTACAATTCAAAACTGCCTCAAACGTTAAAAGCAACTGTGATTGTACATATTGGACTGGTTTAGAACAGATGAGAAACTGTGGAAAGCATGTAGCCTGTTATGTGGTGGGATTTTGCAGTGAGAATAGATGTAGACACAAGGAATGTGTAGTGACTTCATCCAAAAATACATTAAAAAAAAACACTTTTCATAGAAGATCCAGAACTAGTCTACAGGCCTTGTGATTTGAACAAGATCCAATGTTTTGATCATGTCATTTTCCAATCTGCAGAATGTGTGCATTTGGTTCCGATATTGGCTCTTGGCTGGTTATGGCTTAAGGTGATGGTGCAATGAAGTTCAATGCTTTTTATAATAATGTAAAGGAATACAGGGTGTTAACATCCTTTGGAGTGAAGCTTGCATTTTCTTTAATGTGCCATTTTGGAGGAAAGAATTCTGATATTGATAATGTGAATTTTTTTTGATCTTACTGCAGTTGTATAGCACATGGTTAAAAATACATCAATCCAATCTACATTTCTCTTAATCATAATCTTTTGTTGGACTGTTGACATTGTCACTGAGAATATGAACAGTTTTTTACATCATCTCTCCGTCCCATTTTCTAAAAGGGCTACACACGTCAAGGTTTACCTCAAGGACAAACCGTTGTCTTTTTTTTTTTTTTACACTTATCTAAAATATTTATCTCCAAAAATGGTGTAAATAAAGTAGTCTCTTGGATCTTTACCCTGCCAAATCATGTTATCCATTGCTATGTTTTGAATATCGTCTAAAAGCTGTGAACTGGGTCATTTTGCAGTGATTCAGAGTGCTGTTTGTAGTGATAATAAAAAAAGACAAACAATTTGTGCTTCTTTACTAGATTTTTCCTCAATTATCTTTACATTAAATATCCAGAGCTGCCAGTAGTCATGAAGCATTTTTATTACTAACATGATGTAAAAGTTTTCCAGAAAAAGTTGCGACAGCCAGCCTTGCGCTCCCTCTGAGTCAAAGGCAGCTGTCTCCTCATCACCGTTTCTCTGATGCCCAACTGCTCCTCCAGCCTGGGCTCCGCGTCATCTTCCTTCATCTCCATTAGCTCGGACAGAAACTGCACGAGGATCAGATGAGCGAGATCCTACACAAGCACAGAAGAAAACTTATACCTCTATGAAACCGGAAGATCCAAAGGCAAGAGGAGTTTATTTGTAAATAGTGTTTCACAGATAAAGGCTGGATTCATTCAAGTACATGCAATTTAAAAAGGAAACCTACTAAAAGGAATGAGTGTAAAATGCAATTAAAGCTAGAGAAATTGAAGCTATTTTTTAATGAAAGTGGCTTACATTGTCTCTGATGAGCTCTCCCCTCAGTACATCTCTACGTGGAGCACTGTCGATCTTCATCGTAAACGCAAAAAGCAGCAAAAGCACCTGCGCTCGCCTTTGAAGCATCTCTGCATCAAACTCCACTGAATGTCAAGGTCCGTGCAGTGATGTTGGTAGCCCGTAGACAAACGGAGGTATGGTTGGTCGGGCTAAATAGGCTTCCTTCACTTCCATGGGCTTCTTCGTCAAGGCAAACAATGATTGCGATTGGTTGAGGAGAAGGTGGCATGTGGTGGAGGTTGTGAAAATATCAAGGAGGTTATGAACTGCCTAAAAGCCATCAAGGTACCACATTATGATTTTAGTTTTATGGAAAGTGACAAATGGACCAGTAAAACAACTTGTCGTAGCTGAAAGGTTGTAGGTGGCACTGTGTGAGGTGAGTTTGCAGGATATAATTGGATACAAAGTGACTCAAATGTTAATGAAGCTGCACAACACTGGCCTTTGAGTCACTGAAAAATTGGAAATTAAGGTCATGTCAAAACTAACAAGTGCCACAAGTTTTGAATATTAGCAACCAGTTTTAATTTTATTAAATTTATGCAACACAAAGTTCTCCTTGTAATGCTGACCTTTTGAGTGCCTTTGCACACCCCAGGACTCATGCTGATCGCTCCGGACTGATCATTAACTAATGACATCATTTGACGTGTAACATTTTCCAAGTGCATTTTTATGTGGGGACCTCAGGTATCCAGCTGGGTTGTCATGAACAAAAGGGAGGGTCTGAACACCAAGATGCTGCTTGATATTTAATTGTGTGTCACATTCAATTAACCATTACAACACACAAGGCTAATCCTATAGAGGAGCAGGATACGTGTGTTGCAGGGCATATACTGTGGCTTTTAACCCACCATCAATTAGTAGAGCTGGGCGATATGGTCAAAAAAATCTTTTTAGTTTAAAAATCACGATTTTATCACAATTCATGTGTAAATTGTCTTTTTAAAAAGGTGACTAAAACCATCTGCTTCTTCGTTTAGTCTTGGTTAAGACCCATTTTAGTCAAAGTGTCAGTCCAGAGTTTTGACATGGTTCCCTCATGATTTAGTCATATTGTCCAGATTTAGACCCAGTTGTCTCTTGGTTTATTTCTGATTGAGTCCTTGGGTTTAGACCTGGTTTAGTCCAGATTCAGTCCGTGATATTGTCTGATTTTGTGATATTGTCTGATTTTAGATCTGGTTTAGTCCTGGTTTGGTCCCTTGGTTTAGTCCAGGGTAATCATTTCATTCTGTCCCTGGTTTAGTCCTTTTTAGTTTGGTGCTGGTTTAGACCAGTCTCTACTTTAGTCCGGTTTAGTTCTTGATTTAGTTCTGGTTTAATCCAGATTCAGTCAGTGATATTGTCTGATTGTAGACCTGGTTTAGACCTAGTTTTCTCCTGGGCCCAGCATTTCAAAACTTTGAATCTGGATAATAATGATCCAGATTTACAAATCCTGATTCATATCCATGGATCTGAGATTGATATCCCGGTATTTCCAAACGTTGCAGGATTGGATTAAAATGATCCTGATCCTCTTGGATAGGGATTTCCAAATCCGTTCCTCCTACTGGATCATAGACAGGAAACAGGAAGTGATACTGAACATGTCAATCACAACATGTCTTATACAACTGCCCCAAGTCCTCACTGTCATCATTTACCATAAAGAATTAAAAATGAAATGAATTGTAACTTTAAACGAGTGAGGAGCTCATTCATCAATGCTGGATCTTTTGTTTGTTTTTGCTATATACTCAAAATGACGTAGACAGTGTTGCAACAGAGCAATTATACTCATTATACTGATTATTAGAGCATGTGTTTCATTTGAAGTTGTGTAATTCATCCGGAGTAAAATTTGTCATTAAGACTTGTGTTATTTAATTCAAGGCTAGAGCATGATGCCTCCTTTGAGACAAAAGTACTTCTATGTCTATTAAAAGTCCTTAGTCCCTCAACAAACTTTGCCTGTTACGTGCATATTGTAATTTACCATTTTCAATCTTAATGACATCAGATATGACTCTTAATTTGTGTGTAAACTTGATTAAACTAAATGTTTCGTCAAAAAATGTTGAAACCTTTGTTACAAACTTTAAATCTAGAGTGGAAGAAATGATTGAAGCAAAGATTTGAACACATAGCCTTTCTCTAGTGAATTGGATATAATTAAATTTGCAAGAGAAACAGATGATATTAACTCAATATACTGCAGTTTTATTCTGAGGATTCAGAGTAATGTGTCAGTGACTACAGCTGTGTGAAATTCATCCTACTAGAACACAAGATCCACCTAAAATCCACCTCTGAGGTGGGATAATTTTAATCCTTTTTAGGATCAAAATGATCCAGATTTGGATCCAATTTTTTGAAATACCCAAAAGGTTAAAATATACAGATCAAAGGCAGGATTGGATTTACAAATCTGGATTTGCATCTTCAGGATAAAAAAATGCTTTGAAATACCCAAAATCAGATCAGATTTGGAAAGAATCCAATCCACCTGGATTAATCCTGGTGGATTATTTTTGAAATACTGGGCCCTGGTTTAATCCTGACCGTAGAAGCAGTGAGTGGAGATCAGTATTTGAGCTCAGAGCTGTGTTAAACATAAAAACTACTGAATCACGATATGCCTATGTTCCAAAAAAGCAGATAGTCATTGAGACCAGATCGCGATTGGATTTTTACCATTGCACCGCCCAACCCTAATTATTAAACTTTATCATTTGAGTTCTTGCAGATAAAAGGTTGCATTATTTTAATTAAAAAAAAAAAAATCAAGTTCAGTGTGTCCGTTTTGTAATGGGAATCATTGTGTTGAGTCGAGTTTAAAAACGCAGTTACTCCTTTCCTACCACCAAGGGGCAATGCAGCCTCTTATATTCAACCCATGGTCAGCCAGCTGCCACATCTTAAAGGCACTATACCCGATTTTTCCAAAGTAGTGGAAAGAAATTTGTTCGGTCCTCCTTTATTATATTGTAAGCTGACATTTGTGGAAATAATATTCTGCATCACAATATAAAGCATTTTTTGTCAATTTCATTACTTTTCTTGTATTGCTGTGACAGTGACTCTAAAAAGTGACCCGGCAAGTAGTAAAATGCACTTATGAACTCATCTCTATGAAGAAATGGGATTAAGAAAGTTAGGAATGTCTTTAGACCACAACTATCAATTTAATTTACTTGCTCCATATTATTTGTGATAAAAATGTAATAAATGAAATGTCTTTGTGGAAGTTCAAAATGTTATACCTCCCTTAGACAACCTAAAGCACAGGTGTCAAACACAAGGTTGGCCCGCGACTTGTACAGCACACATTCCTGAGCATGTCAAAAAAAAAAAAAGCAAGTCTCTAGCCCATTCCTGTCAAGAGTTATGGATGTTTAAAGAGGCACTAAACCCCAAATCAACTTTTTTTTTAGCTGAGAATCGGTTAAAGTTGGTGTCTCG
>OMNZ01087431.1:0-12608 GCA_900303255.1 Lesueurigobius sanzi
AGAGAGAGGAAGGAAAGAGACAGATAGAGAGGAAGGAGAGAGAGGAAGGAAAGAGACAGAGAGGAAGGAGGGAGAGGAAGAAAAGAGACAGAGAGAGGGGAAGGAGAGAGATAGAGAGGAAGGAAAGAGGGAGCGAGGAAGGAGAGAGATAAAGAAGAGAGAGGAAGGAGAGAGATAGAGAAAGAAGAGAGACAGAGAGAGGAAGGAGAGAGGGAGGAAGGAGAGAGAGAAGAGAGACAGGGGAGAGGGAGGGAGAGGAAGACAACAGTTGGTGTAAAGGTGTTGCTACATATTTTTAATCTTTCACAATATTTATACAAAAATATAAAGCAAATCGAGGTGAAAGTATCTAAGTATTCAGAATACAGTACACTGATTGGCCAAAGTAACTGAATACGTTACAAAATACATTTTAAGACAAGTATTTAGTATTCTGTAACTGAATACAATTTCAAAGTATTCTCCCCAACACTGCAAAAGAATAATTGTAATTGCATGTTACCCTCGCACTCACAGATACATTTCTATTTCGTCCTGGTGCCAGAGGGGGAACTATTATACATGTTTTAGTGGTCGTCCCAGCATTGAGGAGTTGGTAAAAAGTATTTATAACAGCAAACAATTGTTTATAACAGCAAACAATGCAAGGAAAAGGATGTCTTTCTATGTGGAGTTTGTATGTTTCTCCCCGTGCTCCGGTTTCCCCCATCAACCCAAAACATGCACATTAGGTTAAATCCTCCTGCCAGGTGATTCTGACCATAAGCCTGACTCAAGATCTGGAGATGGGTCAGACAGATTGCCCTATAGCGGCATCGAAGGATGGGTCAAACGCAAAGACGAATTCCTCCATTGTGAGATCAATAAAGAACAATCCTATCCTTAAAGATTTCAATATGATCCAGTAGGTTTTAAAACAATATAACTGGATTCATACAACAATTTTCTTGTACATTCTTCTTCATTCTATCATAACACAATCTTGACTTACTCTTCTTCTTGCCTTTATTGGCAGACAAGCCCCAAACCCTGTCTGTTTCCCTCCTATGTGCACTATCTTAAGTTTACATGGGCAGTTAATGCAAGCCTTTACTGCCCTGATGTTTTACACAGGCCAGGGGACAGCTGCCTTATGCATCTGAAACCGCGCTGAATCTTTTTCAATAAAATGTTATAACATGAATTTTCCAGTTCCAAGAGAAAAGGTTTCCATTGATTAGCACTTTACAAGCAATCAATTTTTACAAACCGGCCTGACCCCAACCTCTTTTTCTCTATTTCTGCGAAAGTGGAGTCTCCGGACGATGGTCTACGGCGAATTAAAAAGAAAACAGAGAGCGGTGCGGACCAGTAATTACTGGAGCGAGCGGGAGGAGGAGAAAAGACAGTATGTAGCGTTTTAATAGCGGCGGGCAGAGATGGTAAGCACAAGAACAGGCCTACAGGGAAAGAATGTTTAACAATGGCATGATGGGAGCAAGGGGTGGGTCTGTAAACGGCTGATCCGGTTGGTCAATAAGGAGCTGCAGTTGATGACATTTTTTTTTTATTTACATGCAAATATGGTATACTTTCTTTCTTCTTTTCTTTCCTTCATTTCTAATTTACCTTACTTTAACCTAGTAAGTCCCACTGAGATTTCAGACAAGTCCAGGCCCCAGGTGGTGACCCAATTGTAGGTTGTTTTAGGGAGCACTGGTGCAAACTCCACACAGACAAGGCCCCACCTGGTGCATGGGAGTCAAACGGGACTAAAGCAAAACCATCAACCCATTATGTTTATTATAGTTATGTAATTACTTATACTTACGACTAAGATCTTTCTATTATCTGACAAAAAATCGAATAAAATCCAATCAAATTTGGGCTAAAGTTTTGATATTTAAAAAATGGAAGAAAGTGGAATGTGAAATCTTGCTCATGTTCTTAATCAGGGGCAAGAAGAAGAAGAAGAAGACAGAAGATGAAGGAGAAGGAGAAGAAGGAAGAAGGAGAAGAAGAAGGAAGAAGGAGAACGAGAAGAAGAAAAGGGAGAAGGACAAGAAGAAGAAGGAGAAGAAGGACAAAGGAGAAGAAGAAGGAAGAAGAAGAAGAAGAAGAAGAAGAAGAATCCAGTAAACAGGGGCAAGATGGAAAAATTGGATATTTAAAAGCAAATTGGACACAAGAGGAAACTTTTAAGCTCCCACAATTCAATTCAAGACTTTTATTGCCCCACAAATTACTCAGAAACGCCTTTCGTCTTTATTTCTTTATTTATCTATTTATTTGTTCATTCAACTCATCACCTCTTCGCCGTACGTATGAAACAAGTCGGTGTCATTTAAATGATAACCATAAAGCTCCCTCCGCTGCTGCGTCCTGCCCGGGGACTGAGGGTTTGCTGATTACAGACGAGCGAGCGCCAAGTGAGCCATCCAAGACTCACCCTCACTTGTATCTGTCATAGAGCCTCCCATCGCTCACACACAAACCCCCATCAGAGCGAGGAAAGATGGGCCTCCTTCCGTAAATGGCTTGCACCTGTTATCCACGTCAACTCCGTCTCCTCGTTGTCAGCCCGAGTTACGTAGCGGGGGTCTGAAGGCGTTCTGGCTCCGCGACAAGCCAAAGGGGCGTGGCGCATAATAAGAGCTCATATGGAAACTTTTGTCCGTTATTATACAGTATGAATGTGATGGTTTGATAATTTCATAGAGTTATTATTGTTAAATTGCACATGCACTCTGAAAGATTGTTATTAGCGCGGGAGGAAGTAGGTTGCAAAGCTGGATTCCTGGAGTAATGAAGAAAAAACATACAGCGTAATAGCTTCCATGTTAGAAAAGAACGGGAATTGTGTTTTTAAGGACCTGTCAAGCGCAAAGCGGGGTAAATGTTGTTGAGAACATCTTTTCTGAGCGACAGTAGCTTAGGTATCGCAGCATATATGACCTGAAGACTGGAGTAGATTCTGTTGTGTTCTTGGGCAAAGGATTTACTCAAAGCGGTTGGTTGTTCTCAAACTGTGGGTGCAGAAACGTGGGCTTCTTGAGATAGTACTCGGGGTCATCTCTCTGGGCTGGGATTTATTTAGACTCAATTTTCTTTTGGGTGTAGTAATGCATTAAGATTTGATTGTAGGCCAAGATTCTTCAGTCTTCATCTGTACTCTGTAACACGCTTGTGGGTCTCTTAAGAGCCTCTAAGTCCCTCCTCCTTCTCCTTAACTCCTCCTTCTGGTTTGCTCGTAAGAGGCCCACTAAGCGTGTTTAAGTCTTTTATCACTGAGGAAGATCTTTGCACTAAGATCGAAACGTCCTACACTTCAGCTACAGAGTACAGATGAAGACTGAAGAATCGTGGCCTACGATGGACAACTCCTGTATGACTGAGAACCTACACATTAGATTTTTTCCCCCTCTGGTTTAGGCAATGTTTTCACCCAGTACAGACATTAATTAGTTCAATTTAAGATCCAATTTAGTCCTGCTTTGATCTGGATCTAGGCCTTCAAGATTCAATCTAGGCCTTGTGGTTCTTGAAGGGTAAAATGATACTTGGTAGGGCTGGGTATTGCTAACAACTTCACAATGCGATGCATATCCCGATACAGGGTCCACGGTACGATACATATTCCAAAGAAACTGAAGGAAAATGATCTCATAGGTACTATAAAAAGTAGTTCTTATTATGCTACATATGTTCAGCAACTGAAACCTGTGATTGCAGCCGTTAGTGAGCGTGTTATGAATAAACCAAGGGGTAAAACAAGCAGATTTAATTGATTTTCTTTTATAATTTTTCGTAGGCCAAACTTCTTCAATCTTCGTCTGTACGCTGTAGTTGAAGTGTAGGAAGTTTTGATCTAAGTCCAAAGATCCTCCTCAGCGAATAAAGACTTAAACACGCTTGTGGGTCTCTTAAAAGCAAACCAGAAGAAGGAGTTAACCTCTAAGTCCCTCCTCTCTTGGTACTAAAGGCTTTATAATTTGTGTATCACGATTCAGGTGCCTCGATGCGATGTATTGAGCACAGCCTTAATACTTGGCATGAAATTTTGAGAACCACAGATATACTTGGATTGATCTACATATAATCTTCAATGGCCTATTATTACGTATCAAGAAAGTTAAAACTTAACATAAATAAGTAAATTGAGGCTGGACTCTGTGGCCAGTGAGCAAACAAAAATACCCTTCCAGTCCCTACCAATCACACAATCACACAAAGTATTCACTCATGGGAGACGCAGGTGAAGTGTTGCACCAAAGGCCAGTCGTTGGCGCTGGTCAGAACTGCAGCGACTCTACACAGGGAGTGGATCGCGTTTTACTTCAGGAGATCACCCGCCAAAGGAGCAACTCACAAATAACTCCCCAACATCTCGGCATGAAAGCCTCGCCAATCCAGTCACGCATCTGATCGACTTCTCTCAGATAAACAAAAACAAAAGACGCTCCGTGTTGGTTGTCTGCGTGTGGGGGCTGAGTGTGACTGTGACAGACACCTTTAATATCCTCCGCTCCCTTTAGCGCCTGATCAATGGGTGCGATCGTACCTGTTTGACGAACCGAATCCGAACGCCGGATGTCAGGGACGGCGCTCCGCAAGACAGCTCCGAACAGAAGGCGTCGGGGAGGGACGATTTCAGGTCTGGGAACAGAGAACGCACGGGGAAAATTCACAGTTAGACATGTCTGAGGAAGCGACAAGTTTGCAACGGCGTTCTAGCGAGACCAGCCCACTCGGTCTACCCGCAAAAACACACAATCAAGAGCTTTTTACAGAGAGTTCCTGTGTGAAGATATCCATTCATCAGGTTTATTGAGACGTACAATATATAATAATAGATGAACTGGAATTGCTAAGTCTATACATTTTTTTAAATCCAACAATATACTGAGGCCCTTAAAAATTAATGTTAATCTCAACAGAACATGAATTGGACAGTAGGATCTGCACTTCTTTGAAAATAAAACCTTTGACTATGACGAATCTTTGACATTTTGAAATCATGGAGCTGACACATGTAAGGGAAAGGTTTGTGCGAAGCAATAAAAGACTGCGAAATAAAACATGTGGCTCTTTAAAGCCTCTGATGTGGTTCTTTTGAGCTTTGATGGGAAAACATGAAGTTGTTTTCATGTTCAGCTGCATTTCAAGCATAATGAAGGCACTGACAAATGATTTGTTCAAATGTTCTAATAAAAGGGTTTTTTTTATTATATGAGAACTTTTAATCAATTGTATCTTAAAAATGTATATGCTTTGTTATTTGTGGATTTAAAAAAAAGTGGCTCTTTTGATGCTGAAGGATGCAGGTTCCTGGCTTAGACCTTATAATAGGCTTCAGAAAAGTCCATATGAGTAATTTCTTATCTAGAGGGTTTGAAATGATACCTATTGTTAATAGGTCAGGTGTCCAAACCCCTGATAATATTTTGGTTCCTTTTTTAACAAAACATCTAAGTAAAGTGGAGCTCAGCCCCCTCCAAGATCACACTCTTTTTGTTTGAACTTCCATTTTGTCACAAATAAACAGTATATACCTGTGTAGGTTCTCAGTCGTACAGGAGTTGTCCATCGTATGCAAAGATTCTTCAGTCTTCATCTGTAACCGTAAATGTCCTACACTTCAACTACAGAGAATATATATATTCTCTCTCTCTCTCTCTCTCTCTCTCTCTCTCCTTCATTTGAAAGACTATGACAGTGGTTTCCAACCTTTTTTGTTTTGTGTACCCCTTGGCCCTTTTATTAACACTCCGAAGACCCCCTGCCTCGATGGTTTTGTTGATAAAAATACTAAATACTCTCATACTTTCATACTCTCACTCTTTGCAGTTAAATGTTTAAATATTTTTTCTTTGGACATAACAATAAAAAAAAATCCTCAGATTTATATATTTTTTTCCTGAAATTATTCCAAGTACCCTGTTAAGCTCTCGCGTACCCCCAGAGGTCCCTGTACCCCTGGTTGGAAAACACTGGACTATGATACACACATTAAGTAACAGGATCATGAAATTCAGAGAAAACTGAGGACAATTAAATTGCATCGTTGCATCTGCTGCTTCAACCTTTTCAAACATGAAACTTTTTTTTATTGGCAGAAAGGTCATACAGAATTTTGGGGAAGTTTCACCAACTTCCAAGCTAGGGCATCACAAATATTACATCATAAAAATCTCACCTAAGCGGCATCGTCCTACTCTTTGTCTACGCTATCGGTTTATGAAAAGCAGCACTACAGTAAATAAAAACAGGAAGCTCTCATCTCCCAGCTGCCAGTGAAGCCCACACAGCAGAGCAGAGGCTGTTATGTGATCCAGCCTTGAAGCCCCGCCGCTAAACTCCACAAAAATAATCAAGTCGGCACAAAGTATGCGCGGAGAAGGCTGCCACTCCCCTTTTAAAGAAGAATGGAACGCAGAGGTAAACACAGAGGATATGAAGTTTGTGCCGCGCTCCCACTTCAAAAACTAAGCTTTGTTTAAAATTCATATTTCCTTACAGCTGCCTAAAACTCCCTGGGTTTGCTTTTCATTCTTTGTGACATTTACTTAAACCTGTCGGAGTTTGCTAAGATAATAATCGGCGGGATTCCTGTTTTGTATATTGATGCGAATCTTAAGCGCTAAATTGCTGTTTCTCCTCTGCATATCAAAGCAAATGAATGTATGTCACTCAGTCTGACTCTTTTTTCCTTCAAATTATTATTATTATAAGACCAATAACCGATGGAAATTCAAAGTGCAGTGAAATGTTATGGCAGGTGTAGTGAAAACTGTTCACAAAAACATATACATTTAGAGAATAGAAAGGATTCTGGAAGCTTTATACTGAAAAAGTTGGATTTATTTGGTTGCATTGCTTACAGTGTGTTAGATGTGCTAATACTAGGACTGCATGATATTCAATGACTGTCCTGAATATTGCAATAACTGTATTTTTACTAAACAATTTCAACTTCAATTTGTTTTTTTAAGTAAATTGGGAAGATAATGAGTGAAATGGAACTACAGTATTGTACATTTTAAGAACTGTTCAACCAATTTTGTAGATTTCTGTCAAATGGAAGACCCGATGTACTGGAGCTTCTTGCCATACGCAACTGTGTCACCCATTTCACCACATTTCTATAGATTTAGCTGGCCAAACATTTAGAGAATTGTACTTTTCATATTGTTATTAGTTAATGTTAGATGTTGGGCAGTGGTGCAGCAGTTCGTGCCCGTGGCTCACAGCGATAAGGTCCTGGGTTTGAGTCCCAGCCGGGGCGGGGCCTTTCTGAGTGGAGTCTGCGTAGATTACCTCCGGGTGCTCCGGTTTCCCCTACCACTTAAAAAAATGATAGTGGGGCTAGGACTCCCCTGAAAAAGAGATTCTTAATCTCAGTGGGGCTTTCCTGGATAAAAAATATATATATATATATGGTGAGTATGCATTGCCTAACACCTCACACCCCACATCTTATTTGGTATCAGAATATTCCAGAATCTGAATGTAGTCAGCACAACAGGCTTTGCGCACGAACATGATGCTAACTTCCTCCTTCATTTTTCTTTTTTTACATGTTTTTATTTAGATTGTCATGCTGTGTATGTGTTGCATGTTTGAATGTTTTTTGTAACTGCTGGCTGCACCCAAATTGCCCCTCGGGGATCAAATAAAGAATCTAAATCTAAATCCTGGGTAACAACTGTTTCCTGTCCTTTTTGTATTCCTATGGGGAGCGTGTTTTGTTGAGGTAAATTTAAATAGCAAGTGGTAAAAACATGCAACTGTTGGATAATTACTTATAACATGTTGAAAACTTCATACCTACACTGCAAAAAGTGATCTCTAGATGAGTTAAATTTGCTTGAATTCAGAATATTTGACTTTATTTTGAGTAATATTGACTTACCAAGTAACATTATTTGCCAATGGAACAAGTATTTTTGCACTTAATATAAGAAAAAGCAACTTTGTGTGCTTAAAATGAGATAATAAATCTAAATGTAGTTGAAATGATATGCTTTATCTCATGGTAAGTGGAAAAAATACTTGTTCCATTGGCAGATAATTTTACTTTTACTCCTCAAAATGACTCAGAACAAGGTCAAATATTCTGAATTCAAGCTAATTTAACTCATCTAGAGATCACTGTGCAGTGTATTGTATTTGAGCGCATGCGACTTACTGTATGTGCTATTAATAAATGTTAATGCTTTAGCTTGGAAGCTAAAGGCTATTGTTTATTTGAAGCTAAATAATGTTATTATTATTATTATTAATGTTTGTATGAATTTGCGTAGTAGTCAGTAGTAGTCGTTCTCGTAGCCAAAAGCATTGCGTGTGCGGATCCCACTTATTAATCATTCCACTTTAGAACGTATTCTGCAATTACTAATATGGCAGTGTTTAAAAAGTGAACCTTAATTCTCTGGATATTGGGAAGCAGAGGGGAGGGGGGCTGCACAGATGTGGAGGGTCTTCCAGGAGGGCCACCCAGACCCAAACTGCACGATTTTTTTAGTTTAGTTTTCATTTTTTTCCCCCTTCCAAGGCAGTATCCCGAGGAGAACTCCAATAGAAGGCAACACACGCGCTCCCCTCGCACTACTCCACAACGTTGCCTTAAGTCACAAACTAAATTGGCTCCCAGGGGCATAGCGACTACCTTGTTCACCAAAGGCATTGTGTATGTTTTGTGAGTGCTTAGCATATGCTGCCGTAACCTGAGCTCGCTCCCTGTCTCTCCCTCTCTCTCACTTTCTCTCTCACACACAGGCACTTGCCAGAAGTCGCTCTGTTTTCTCCCTTTACGAATTTCCCATCAGGCCCTTAATTAAATTTAAAATAGTTCACATCTACCTATTAAAGCATGTAGCGCAAACCGCCCACCAGATGAACCTCGACAGAGACAGCGGCACGAGCGAGTGAGCGGGATGGCGGGGGCCGAGGGGAGGGGGGGGGTACAGGTTGTCGTTAGAAAGCAGCCCTCAGATCACACGCAATAAGGAATGTCACGTCTGCGCTTGATTCTGTCATGTGAGATTGTGATGTGTAATATGATGTGTGTGCGCTCGGTGCGGTGTTGTTTCTGCCGCCGGAGCTGTGGGCTCTGGTTGAAAGGGCAGCGCTGCTTTTAAAAGTGCGTTTTCCCTTCTAAACGGCGGCTAATTGCAGTTTTATAATCATCCTAAACGCGGCGTTATTAAAGAGGTTTGCAGACAGTGCTCAAAGGGAAGCGGGGCAGACAGGTAATTGTTCCCGCGGAGTAAAATATCACAGCTAAAGCTACTGACACTTGATCGAATGTGCAACATCTATGATTTGATATTAAAGCGCAGTCTGCAGTAATGAAAAAGGCTAACGTTTTAAGACAGTCTAACCTTTGCTGTGTTTACCTTATTAAAGAGTGTGCTAGTGCAGTGCACACAGGGGGAAAACAATGTGTATAAAGCGCCAGTGTTTAAGCAGGCGAACAGTAAAGTAATAGGCAAGAGCAGTGAAGTGTTGATTCTACAAAAGATGTGAAGGGAAAAATGCACCTTAGCACGCACACACACACACACAAACATACAAGTAAACAGCCCCCGCCCCCTCCCCCCGTCTCAATATACTCCCACAGCACGGCCCGCTGCCTGGCAGCCCAAGTTAACATTTTCAGAGAAAATATTCCTTGCCTCCAATAGTCCGATGTAATTCATTTTCCATCTCTGTTCATTAATCATTGTTAAAATTAGTGATCCATTTCTTCCACTCTGCCATCTGCACTCAGCTTCCTAACAAACATGACACCTCAGCGCATAATAAAAGCTGACAGCTACGAGGAGGCCTTTCCAAATAGCTTTCTGCATATGTGCACCTCAACGACTGATGCCGCTGTCAGACAAAAGTAGGTTATTTAGGCCGCTGGCTGGAGTCTGTGCACATTCACACTCGCACAGACGTGGAGGAGAGCGCACGGACACACGGACATGTGCTTGTGTTCGTACAGAAAGCTTTCTAACGCCACGCACAAGAGGCCAAAACCACCAACGCTAATAATCTCCCCAGTCACAGTCACATGTAGCCTTTTCAAGCACATACACAAAACAACAGATGTGCCTAATCTTCAATGGAATGTGCTAAAATCCCGATAAGGAAAATCTCACTCATATTGTTTTTTTTTTTTTGGTTCTAGGGGGATGAAGTGAGGAAAAGTAGAAAACCAAACCCAGCGATAGCAAATAATTACACAAAAAAGCATGTTTAGAGCTATACTATATACATTTCATTTTACACACTCTATGGCAGCAGAAAGTATCCGCATTCTTCACTTTTAATTCAATTTTACATCAATTCCAAATGCTGTTTTAGCTGGAATTCTTTCTTTGCGTTTAGATTTGTCTCTGCAAATGAACTTCCCTCGCTTATAAGACCTTGAAAAGTGAAAAAGAAATAGCCATTCTACAGAGGCACTGCCCTGTGGGGTCACTCCGGACTCATAAACACCTCTCTAATTCTCATAAAAATACTTGGGAAGGGAGGCAGCAGAAGGCAGCAGTGCCGCATGCACACAAACCACTGACAAAGTAGCAACAGAAATCGGACTGCAAAGCCTCAGAATTAAGGATTTTTTAATGTTTTTTTCACATTATTAAGCCAAGCATGAAGTCAAAAACTGCAGCATTTCGAGGTTGGGAGAAGTGGGATGAGCAGGTAGCGGCTGACGGCAAGAATGCTTGACACTTTTTTGACAATTTCTTATTTCTTTTTACACTCCGTTGTAACTCATTTAGATCCCAAAGTGTTACTTACTGCACCACTTTCCATTCGCGCTGCATAACTTTTCTCCCGCAAACAAGTGCCAAATCAAAAAATAATAGCAAATCATAATTCATGTTAAGAAATGATAATGGAGCAGATGACGTGTCTGCGCATTTTTCTCTCCTTCAAGTCGTCTTTTAGGGGGCTAATTTGGGAATTTAAAGCTCCGTCTTTGTGAACTAAAGTGCTCGCTCCTGTCTGCTCAGATGCGTTGGGAGAATATAGTGATTAGTTTGAAGCATGCATTGACAGAATTCAGTTGGTGTTTTGAGTTTTTTGGGATCATTTGAAGAGTTTCGATGAAGAGAAAGCTTTGAGGACGGTACAGCCCATGTTTGAAAGCACAGATTTAAGTCAAGAAGTCTGTTTTGCTCCCAAAAAGGGACATGTATGAGTATGTATAAGAGTTATTCCATCTGGGGTTGCGTTGGTCAGTTTGGAGTTCAAAGCTTTCGATTCACAGATTTGGGTCTAATGACAAATTCCTTTATTATAGTGTTTTCATTTTGTAATATTAACAGAATCTGAAATTAAGGGGATTTGCTGTGACATGGCACAACTGCATGGCTTTACTAAAAACTTGGTTTTGAACAGTCTGTTTTAGAGCAGTGTTTAGAGCAGGGTACTTGCAATCATTCAGATAAAAAAGATTAATTGTATTTTTGATTATTATGTTCAAATAAAAGCTATTTTTAAAAAGAATCGCTGTATAAAGTGAGAACTTGAGAGTATTTCGCTTCTTTGAACTGATAAATTCGAGTTTTCGTCATTCACTTTCGAACTAATCAGCAAAACCATCGAAGCAGGGGGTTCTTTGAGTAAAAATGAAAGGCCCCACAAAAGTACTTTGTGTTGATCAAAGCCATAAAAACACAGACATGAGGCCCTTAAATTAAAATATGACGATAAAATGATCTGGTCTAGGTTTATAAAAAAAAAACATATGCCTAATTTTACATAATTTGGAATTTTCAGAAACTGGATGTGACGTACAAAGAGGTACATAACAGTCGATGTCATGCTGTACCAATGGGCCACGTGTTGTATAGTATGAGAAACATTTACAATGAAGTTTATTTTTCTTACATCCCTGGATTTTTCTTTTTACTTAATCACGGAGTCATCTTGAGACCCACACTCTGAAAATATATGATTCAATTAAAATGAATGAAACATTTTGGAATTTATTGAAAATGTTTTCCACAAAACCTAGTTAATAAAATCTAAAAGAATGATGTTGTTTAACGTGAACAAATAAATATATTAATTAAAAACAAACAGCGTTACAGTTGTGGCCAACAGTTTACATACCCTTTTACTCTTTAGGCCATTTTTCATAGAATATGAATGAAAACAAAAATATATATTTTTTCCACTCATGGTTAGTGATTGTGCGAAGAAACTATTCAAATGTCCCTGATCTAACGTTTACCTTCAACAACAGCCAGGAAAGCAGGTTTTTTGACAATAACTTCATGTAACCACTAACCATGAGTAAAATGAAGGTTTATGTGTATCATTCATGTTCTATGAAATGCATAACTTGTATTTCTTAGATTGCAAGGCCTTGTGACCCCCCAGAGCCCCTGATGTATAGAACTCTCCCTAAAACATGACAAGCTCTTACTTTACACATGTGACAAGCGAAGGACAGCGTTAGTAAAAGCAATAGTGCAAGTGGTGAAAAAAGCTACATATTTGAAACACCTTTGTCTGTTCCTTGGCTGCACCTCTGTCACTGTGTAGCCCTGTTGACCTGCTCCTATTGGCCCACATCGAAACCCGGTCTATCCCTCCTCACAGTCCACACGCGGTGAGGCGGTGTG
>OMNZ01087458.1:6523-23612 GCA_900303255.1 Lesueurigobius sanzi
CCCCCCCTCTCTCTCTCTTTGTATCTTTCTTCTCTCTCCCTCTCTCGCTTTCTTTGTATCTCTCTTCCCCTCTCTCTCCCTTTCTTTCTATCCTCTATCTCTCTCTCTCTTTCTTTGTATATTTCTTCTCTTTCTCCCTGTCTCCCTCTCTCTCTCTCCTTTTCTTTCAACCCCCCTTCTCTCCCTCCCTCCTCTCTCCCTCCATCTTTCTCTCTCTCTCTCTCTCTCCCCCTCTTTCTCTCCTTCCTTTGATTTATTGCTAATTGGAATACAAATTAATACTTTCTAATGGCACAATTTAGTAACTTTTCCTTTTCTTCAATGCCCCAAAGAAACCCTCTTAATTACTACAATATTTGGTAATATAAAAGCACTGGACTGTTCCCACTCGTGTCTCACCTCGAAAGTGTGGTCGAGCCTGTAGACGGGCACAGAGTTGATGGCGCTGACGACTTCCAAGACTCCGTTGAAGTTGTTGAGCTCCTGAAACACCTGCAGGATCTCGATGATGCGGATCATCACGGCCACGCGCTCCTCCAGGTTCATCATCTCCACGATGCACCTGGGTCAGACGGACGGGGTCAGGACAGGGGCGCGTTTTAAAGCTACATTAGCGAAGGAGGAGAGCGAACTCACTTTTCGAACCAGAGCGTGAGGTTGGTCGTGTGGCGGATCATTCGCAGCAGGTTCGGAGAGTTCTTCTCTTTGTCTTCTTTGGTCCAAACGCTGCCGACCAGCTCCGAGGGACGCACCGCTCTGAGGAGAGGGGATTTAATAACTGCATTTATATTTTTTCAACTTCTCCCATGATTTGTGAGTGTCTTGCCCCGCAGCACAACCGTAGTATTCATGTGTTTGAAGTTTGAAGTTAAGTTTATTTAAAGCACAATGTGCAGTTACATTAAAAAGATGGCTGCACCAGATTTAGCACCATGCTACTTTCCATCCGTTTGAGATTTGAACCAGACACGAACATGCCATATGAAATCAAAGACATTCAGCTTCTCATGAGTAGAGTTCACATTTAACCAGTGTCACAAACCTTGTAATTGACCTTGCAAACTAGGCCTGCACAATATCAGAAACGATGGTACTTAATGGTCTTGAATATTGTTATAACAATATTATTGTAATATTTTACCAAATGATTTGTTTTTTTTCAGCAAATTGTAAATCAGCATTACGCCTATTGGGAATTTTTTCTTTTTTTTTTCTTTTAGCACCATGCTGATTTCCTTGCAAATTTGATCGACTCAAGCAACATACATCCTTCCATTAATTTCACGTTTTAAGCACCTGCCCCTAAAGCCTCCTCAGTCGGGGTTTATGCTGCTCTGAGCATCCTCTCGCTGCAGCGATGATCTCTGTCACATGTGTTTTCAATAAAGCACCATCTTCACCAGAGTCAATGAAACAGGTGGGATCGAGACCTTGTGGAAATAAACACAGCATGCGATGCCACACTCGCCTCAATAAACACACAACAACAATTCTACGAATATCATCAGACAAAAACATCATGCCGTGTACAACAGACTTCGAACTGAGGTTTTGAATATTTTTAAGTTAGCTAAATTTTTGTTATAGACTGTGCTGGCAAAAAATGTAAATCTCAGATAAAGTCAGATAAAGACACTCATTTTGCAATACAATGTGGCTTGTTGTGGTACGAATATCACCCCATATAACACTACAATAATAATTTGGTGACATATTGTACAGTTGTATGTAGCATTGATGAAATATGACACAGTTCTAGAGTACTGTGACCAGCTGCAGTTCCTCGTCTCACCTGTAGAGCTCAGACTCGAGCAGCGTGAGCTGCCGTGCGATCTCAATGGGGTGCAGCGTGAGCAGGTCGAAGTTGTCGGTGTGTCCCGCTCTGCAGAGGTGCCACTCGATGGGAGGAGGCGGGCTCTCAAACGTGATGTTGTGACTGACTCCGTTCGTCTGCGTCTGGAGTTTCCTCTTTATGATCTTATTAATGGACTCCACCCACTTCCTCATCGACTTGCCTGTGAACAAAAAGGCAGCGTGTTTTTTTTTAATTTATTTCTGTGATAAATTAAAGCAGATAAAGCAAAGAATATCATCATTTCAAAAGCTTGTGCTGAAGGAAGACTAAATTGATGTAACTCGTGTCTAAACCAGGACAAAATAAGATATGACTAAACCTGGTCTATAAAAAGGAATAAGCCAGGGGAGTACGATAAAAATGTCTTCTTAACGCCTGAAAATAAGCATCAAATGATACCTGCACATGACTCAAGTAGTTCTTTGAGTTTAGGTTTAACCACTACAGTAGACATATCATGCATAATTGAGGCTTAAAAACATTCTTGTGGGTGCCTCGGCATTGATAGTCTCCATTTTATAATTTGAAATAAAGTCTATGGATAAGGCAGGGACTCTGAAACAAAAGGGCCAGGGCTGGTGAAGAGTTTGCCTGGAAAAGTGTGGCCGCAGTGTTCATGGCGTGTGAGAAAAGTAGCAGCTTATACCCCGGAAATGATGGTTAAACTGTAAAAAAGTTGATTTTGCATATGTCTCCTTAAAATCCCGCTTCTAAATCATGGTCTAATGTATGGACTAACTCCAAAACCCAAATTAAACAAAGACACAAATTGGTTTCAATCAGGACTAAGCCTGTTTAAAACCAGGACTTAAACTAGTCTAAAGTAGAGACTACACCAGGCCAGAAGAAGCTTGATCAACAGACTCAGTTCTTAAAAGTGCATTATGGAACTTTTGGATGGAAAGCCTTTACTCGGCATCACAGCAGCCTTTATGATGCTTCAGAACCAATGTTTTTTCTGGTTTCTGGTAAGTTTTCACTGCCTTGCCATGGAGACAGTTCCATCAGCAGAGAAAACCAACTAGAAACCCTAAAGAAAATGGATCGTGGAGCGTCATAGAGGCTGCTCTGATGGAACGTAAAGGCTTACCGGTCACGTAAAAGGTCAAATACACTGATATTACGGGTTATTTCATATAAAAAGTTCCACAATGCACCTTTAAGTATACTGTAGGTCTAATCCAGGTCTAAACCAGGTGTGTAACGGCTGCGTGATACTGACCTCTGAGTTGTATTTTGCTGGTGATGTACTCCTCCAGTCGGCTCCTCAGCTCCGGGTCATTCTCAAAATCGTAAAAATGATGTTCTACCCACTGCCGGAAAACGTTCAGGACTCTGCCAAAAACAAGACACGGCCATTTCAACATAAACATGCGCAAACCTCTCTGAAAGACCCACAAGGGGCTGTAAATTTAAAAATAGCTCGATTAAAGGCTGTTTGGGAGATGCGTGCCAAGATCGGGCTGAGACAAAACGAAGATCCTGAAGTGAACTTTAAAGTGGACACTCTGATTTAATGGGCTCCTCGTTGATTTGAAAATAAACTTTGCATCTTTCACATAGACCACCCAAGACTTTCCATCGATTTGGGGAATAATCTGAATAATTTATAATGCCAAGATGGAGACTCCCTTTGATGATACAAAAGCTGATGGACAATAGGGCTGCAGAAGTAATCAGACAAAACGAAAATGCAGATTTAATGGTAAGGACAACAGTTATTCAGGTAATTTATGGCTATAATCCTCTGAAAACAACAAAGGAATCTGTCTTCATTTACATTTCCAGGAATAAAACCTGGTGGGATGCTGCAATTAGTAGAAACCATTTTTTTTTTAATATTCAGTTGAATCTTTTTATTCTTTAAGATCCATTTTTAATCCTTGACTTTTAACATTGCATTGTCCTTTGTGCCTTTTATTTTATTGCTTTCAATTTGACTGGTGGAGCTACATTGAGATGTTTATTGTTGTTTTTTAGCAACTGTTGTGATGTTAAAATGTGGTATAGAAGTAATGTGGATTGGCCTGTTTTGTTTTTTGACAACTATTGCATTATAGGAGGACTAAACTACAGGGTTAGAAGGTTTTATATTGAGAAAAAAAAAACACAAGGAGGCAAGATATTCTGTTATTTGGAGAAGATACTGCACTGCCTAAATCAGGGGTCTCCAACCTTTTTCACCCCATGAGCTACTTTTGCATACCAAAAATGGCAGTGAGCTACAAAGAAACACTGAAACTAGGCCTATATGACTAACCTGGCAAGAGCCAGATAGACATTGTGTAACACCCGTAGTTGAGTTCTCCACAATATCAATCTGGGACTACTCCAAACGAATCCGTTTCGGAGGAAGGAGGGACATTCCATAATACTTTGAGTTGATTGGGCCAAGCCACATCTGGTGTCTGTCTGTCAATGCTTTTTTGTTTTGTTTTAACCAATCAACTGAACATGACGTCATCAGCATGCACTCCAAGTTTCGCTCGTATTTGTTTGTTAGATAGTGGCTCTGAGCTTTATATCATAATGTCGTCGAGTGGTTTTTGCGTTTCTTTGTAGCATGAGTTTGCAGTTGAAGGCACCTTAACCCACACTACCTTATTTTCGAAACAAATGTTTGTTTGCAGCTGGATATTCCGCCCTAAACCATAATACTGCCAGGTGATTGATTCGTCCCGCTGGTGGTCCTGGCTCAAATACTTTAGCGGGCTCGAGACGAGATGGATTCTCGTGTGTTTGTGAAATCACAAATACCGCGAGAATTCAGCTTGCAGGCAAGGTTACTATATGACTGCCAAGATGAAAATTCAACACAATAAAAGAAAGTGACAGTAGTTTCTGCTTTATGGTTAGCTATATTCACCTAAATGTTTGGAGAGGTTTTGTTCAGAAAAAAGAAATGCATCTAGAATTTGACTCATCAAGCGTATGTAGAAATGTAGAAAGCCTTTGGCGAGCTACTTGGAAAGGCCTGGCGAGCTACTGGTAGCTCCCGAGCTACTGGTTGGAGATCCCTGGCCTAAATGGTTGGTTTCCAAATAAGGTCCGGAGAATACAAATGCATAAAAAATTTATTTTGAAAATAAATGTCTATGTATTCAGTGTTTATGCAAGTAGCAGAAAGTCAAATTGAATGTTTTAAATGCTATTTTAATAACCAAATACTACATTGTTAATGCCACAAACGCCACAGATCTGTGTGTTTTTATTATTAATTTCCATATTCAATTGGAAATTTGATAGAACAGACAACTTTCCAAGAGAACTAGTGCCAAGAGAACCTATTTTTTTTTTGCATTTTTGACGAACAGTAAAATTAGTTGAGCAATAGGGCTGGGTGATATGGCGTAAAATTTAAAAGAATATCATGATAACGATATATTTGGCGATATACTTTACACCTGACCAAAAATATATATACAACTTAGAAGTAATATTTAATCCACAGTTAATGCCATGTTTACTTTTTTATATCTGTAGGTGTATAAACATTACATATAGTTTTGAATGGGATTTATTCTTGTACCTGGGGGCCTCCGTGGCATGTGTGGCCTAAATAATTGAGGCCCCTGCATGATTTACCAATTGCAACCTTTCAAATTGCGAATTAAAATCTGGCTGCAGCAGCGTATCACCAAATTATGCAAAGTTAATCAATGAAACAACATATTTACCCGCGCATACTGTATATATTGTACCTGAGTTGGACCGGTTGGACGTACTCCTTCCTGAACCTCTGCAGCTCGGCGGCCATGGGCTGGTCTCCGTTCCACAGCGCCTGCCGGTCCTCCTCCGTGGGCTCCGGCTCCGGGATCTCAATCCTGCACCGAGAAAAGAACATTTACACACAATGAAAAAGCAGACAAGTTAACACTCTAAAGAGACACTGCAGGTGAATAGGTAATTGAGTGATATCAATTTGTGACTTTTGTTGTATATTACTGATACAAATACTGTAGGAGCATAAAATGTATTACAACTTTTCTGTTATTTTATGGTTTTGCATAAAAAATAAGGCATTTTATAAGTCAAAATTGGCCAATATTTTCAGCTATGAAAACTAAATAATGGATAAAGCCAGATTTAAATGTATGGTTTAAATTTGTTGATACAGTTGTGCTCATAAGTTTACATACCCTTTTAATCTTTTGGCCATTTTTCATAGAATATGAATGATAACACACAAATCGTTTTTTTCCTCTCATGGTTAGTGGTTGTGAGAAGCCATTTATTTCCAAAGAACTGAGTTTACTCTTTTGAAATCATAATGAAACAGAAACTACTCTTATGTCCCTGATCTAACGTTTACATGACCTTCAACAACTGCCAGGAAAAATGTTCAGGAGCAAAGAAAAACTCACTTCAGCTGAAATACAGGACAAAATAAGTGATGTTTGTTTCAAGATGCACAATAGATAAACTTTTGATCATTTGGTTAGTTTCTAGTTTAAAAGCGTAAACAAACAGGTTTTTTGACAATAAATAGCTTCACACTACCACTAACCATGAGTGAAATAAAGGTTTTCCATGAAGTGTCTCATCTTAAGTCTCCAAAAACAGGCTAAAGCAAAAAGAGAGTGGTCTCTGAAGTTTTTATCTAATCAATACATGCAAACTATCATTAAGGAGAACTGTACCTGTCTATTAGAAGTGTGAGCAGCTCCTGTGGTTTACAGAACGATCGGTACGTGGTGAGAAACGTCCTGACGAAGTTTGGGTCTAAAACAGAAGACATGATTGAGACAAGAGTTCAGCTGAAAGCATAGCTTAAATGGTAATAACCAATATTTACATGAAAATGTCAGTGAAAATAGGCCAAAATTGTATTTTGAACTGAACTAAACCTGTTACATTATTAATGACCATATGATTTAGACCAGTGGTTTTTAACTTGTGCGGAAAACCTTCAAATTTGAGAGACAACACAAATAACATTGATTTGATCTTATTCATTATAAACACTGTTGTTTGAGGTAACTTTTTTAATAGGACTGGGGCCTGTTAAACAATACCAGTCTGCTATTGAAAAAATTATTAAGGTACCACTGGTATTGAAAAACAAATTGGTACCGAATAAATATTTTTCTTTAGAAAGCAAATTTCTTGAGACTGCTCTAAAGAACGTGACTTAGGTGTTTCAGCTCAAATAAATGATAAAAACAGTAAAAGAAATAGTATTTTATTGAATAAATGACCATTATGGTTCTATTTTATGGTTCTACAACAAAACTAAAAATCAAGCACGAGTATACTGTAAATGACTTGAGAATATTAGTCTTGTTTAGTTTTGACTAGATTTTGACATATTTACTACGGTCATCTATTTCATGACAATTTTTACTGATTCTAAGGTAATCTTGCTTGAATTTACATGGAATGATTATCATTGAAGACATTAAACACATGGAATTATGGAGGAAACAAAAAAGGGTGAAATAACTAAATGTGTTTTATATTTTAAATTCTTCTAAATAATAATAAGGTCGTGACGTGAAATGGGTTTTAACAGTCTGAAGTGAAAACCATTTCTGGTGGCTACATCATGGAGCTCATTAAGAATCAATCAATCAATCAACATTATACACACAGTGCGTCTCAAGGCGCTACAACAACGCCAAAAGTGTGTAAGGCAGTAATCAAAGCAAAAGGTGCTATTTTTGAAGAATTAATTTCACCCTTTTCTATCATTTCTATTCCATTAATTCCATAATTCCTTATGTGTTCATTCGTAAATGCCTTCAGTGAGAATCTACAATGTAAATAGTCTTGGAAACAAAGTAAAACCCAATACATAAGTGACCCCAAACTTTTGAAACTTACACAAAAATGCTGTCTAATCACACTTTTGAAAATTGATGAATCTATATTAATAACAATTCATTTTAATGTAATCATTATATCCAAATTTAGTACTAGGCTGCTATTAAAAGCTCTGGTTGAAGTATTTGCTCAGATTCACTAACAAAGTAATAACTATCTCATAAATCTAAGCGACAAGCCTGACTGCTTAACATTTGTAATTTGTAATACAAGTGCTCGGCCATTGCAGTAACACGTATTAGATTTAGTGTTATGATGTGATTAATCCATAATAATTTAGTTAATCAGCTTCTGATTAAGCATGATTTAAAAGGTGCATTGTGGAACTTGTTGTGTGGAATTGACCTTTTAGACACCCTGTGGCTGTGTGGGTGGTTAGATGGCACCTTTACTATCCATCGCAGCGGCCTCTATGACGCTCCAGGATCATTCTTTTCTAAGAGTAACTGGAGATGGTTCCGTCAGCTGAGAAAACCAGATCAAAAACCCTAAAATATTCATCCTAGCGCGTCATAGAGGTCGCCGTGAAGAAAAGTGGAGGCGTCATGCAAACCACCCATACAGCCACAGGGTCTCTAAAAAGGTCAAAGACGCACTGATGAGGAAATTATTCATGCGTTTGTATCATCTAGGTTGGATTATTGCAATTCCCTGTTGGCAGCATGTCCATAAAGTTCCCCGAGCAGCCTTCAACTAGTTCAAAACACGGCTGCAAGAATATTAACAGGGACTAAAGGAAGAGAGCACATAACTCCAGTGCTGAATTCTCTCCACTGGTTTCCTGTCGAGTTCACACTTCTCACTTATAAGGCCATTAATAGTATGGCTCCAACTTATCTCTGAGAGGCCCTACTCCCAAAACTCGGAGCTGCTAGTGATTCCTTGCATCCTCAAAAGCACAATAGGAAGTAGAGCCTTCAGCTACCAAGCTCCTGTCTTATGAAATCAGCTTCCATTTTACGTCAAAGAAGCAGACACAGTCTCCATTTTTAAGACTAGGCTCACAGCACTGAATGAATGTGCAGTATGACTTGTGTATATACTGTATATTTTAACTGTTATCTGTTCATTGCTGTTCACATTGTGTCCCCCTTTCTCTCCCTTGTTTCGGGATGACCTGTCCACCGTGGCGTCACATGGATGGATTCTTATTTGTGATCCCCTTTGAGGTACATTTTGTTTGTGAGACTGAGCAATAAAAAATAAGTTTGATTGATTGATTAATAAGTTTATTTTTTCTTTTTGGCACCTTTAAAAGATACAGCCCAACTTTTTTTCTACCGAAAATGTTTTGCAGTTTGCCTCTGTTATAATATCTAAGTACAGTATTTTCGCAGCAGGTTTGTGTTGTCATTAAACTAACTGTTAAAACAACATACAGTAAACCACTCATCTGTAACCTCCAATCGATGACGCACTGATCACGCTCCTCACCTGCGTACATGTGGTAGGTCAGCCTCTCTATCAGCTTGACCACTGTCCCCGCTTTGATGATGGGGATCCCCGTTTTACTCTGGACCTTATCCTCAAACACAATGTTCTCCTCGCTGTCCTGCACCGCGAACATGTAGACGTCCGGCGAGGGCAGCCTGAGCGGGTGCGCCTGCTCCTCGTGCTGCAGCACCGTGTCCAGCATCCGGTCCAGGGTCGAGCGATACTGTAACGTGACCAGCGCCGCCATCCACGCAGCCTTCTCCTCCGCGGTGCGAGCGCAGAAGACCGCACAGTTCTCGTCTTTGCCCGCCAGCTCGAACGCGTGCCTCTGCTCCGATGTGTCCTCGCGGTCCACGATCCGGATTTTACGCAGCACGAACTTCTCCTTAAGTCGGTATTCTGCGCCGCTGCCTGAGCCGGGGAGTCGCGAGCTCTGGTTGGCCTTGCAGCTGATCATGAGTCCGTCGAACAGGAAGTTGTGGCGGTCGTGTTTGGCGCCGGCCCGGATCAGCGCGCCCTCCAGGATGAACTCGCTGCAGCACTGGCCGATGTCCTTGCCCTCCCAGCCGTCGATGCTCTTCTGGATCTCATTCATCCGTTTGATGGCCAGCTGTTTGCTGCGCACCTGCCGACTGTAGAGGCGATACATGGGCTCACTGCAAGAATGAGAGACAGAGAGAGAGAGAGAGAGAGAGCGAGAAAGCGAATGAGCAAGAGAGAGAGAGAGAGAGACAGAGAGGTGACAATGTAAGTTTTACTTTACTGACAATACAATGAACAGGAAAAACATGACGTATCCAAGTTTTAACTGATAATTCCCAATGCACTGATTGAAATAACATACTGTAATTTATTTAGCAGTTTGTTTCCCCTCAATGCCTAAGATTACCCTAAAATGATGTAGCCTGGTCGGGAATCGCAAGATGATTTCAAATGTAAAAAAGAAAAATATGGATAGACACATTGGTTTTCCGCGTGGGGGACCCAGGTTCGCGTCCCGGGTGGTGCATCATTTTTCATTAATAAAATTGTGATTATTATTACATTTTGAGTTGAAATTTAGATTTTTAATAGCAAATGTTCTTATTTGGTTATAACGAATGTCAAGAAAGGCATTTTTCATGCTTCACATAGTTTTAATGACTTTGTTTTGAAGCTTACATTACTGTGTGCTGTGTCACTGAGGGCCTAGGTAGTAAATGCACCGCACGCCACTGACTAATGGGAAACACTGAATTTACAAACACTTTTCAGGAATTTCAAGGAATTCTTACCCAAAGAAGCCCTGCAGCAGTAGATAATTCTGATTCTAGGAATGAGGTTTTTTTTTCACCCCCATGCATGATTGGACAGGACAGTAAGTAGCAGAAAATGAAGGAGGCTGAAGAAGGATAGGGACTGAGAAACGGAAGACATTGATAAAATTCTTGGAGTTGAGACTTGAACAGAGGCCGGCATATTTGAGGAAACCTAACCCCTATTTCTTTGACTCTCGTTTCTCTGATTCCCCCTCCCCTCGTGCCAGTCCTGCTCTATTGTTAACTACTGAGGTCTTTCATACAGACCCTGGTTTGCGTCGCGGCTGGTGTTTGCCGTAGATCCGGTCCACGCTGCACTGAAGGTTAATGAGAGCCGTGATCGCCTGCTTTAGACACTCGCGGTCGTCCTCGTCCTCACTGCGCTCCTGGAGTTGCTGCAAAACGACAAAGAGGAAAACAAAGGTCATCAAAACACATAATTATTACATTAATACAAATACTCCACGCTTGATTTCATTCTTAGATATTTATCGAGGGCTTTGAGTCAAAATCTCTTTAAAAAATGGCTTTAAATGTTTCCAAAAAGTCCAAAAAGTAAACAATACACAGCAAAGTTTAGCTTTTAGGACAGATTTGTTCAAGAAAAGCGAGTCCAGAGTGAAAAATGTTGCGGCCTTTCTTGTAAAATGTACCAAAGGCTTTGAGCCCTAAAATTACAAATGTTTGCCCTTTCCCAACTTATCCACATGATCTTGTTGTTACTTTTTTGCTTTCAATCATGTTTTTTGCGCAAATAAGCATCCGTGACCAACTTATTTCTTGTGTGTAAGCTGTACCTGTAGCAGTTCAAAGTAGTGCATGCAGTGGTAAACGGGGACCATCATGAGCTGAGGGAGGACGTACTGGACCGCCTCTTTGAATCCTTCGGCCACAGACTGCAACACAAAAACAGACAGAGAAAAAATGATGTGAGTGGGACAGGATATTTAAAGCCACGCTGCGTAGAAATCCAGGTTATAGGTTGCTTACGTCACTCAATATGCCAAAGCAGCTACATCGACAATGCTATTAATGGAATTGGAAGAGGACCTAATGATATTAAAACCTCATTTTTTGGCTACTTGTATTGGGGAAAAAAGGAAACATCTCCATGGATATGAGCTGGTCATGTCCCGCTCCAAGCAAAGTTGACCAGAGATGAGCCTCACATTTTATTAGGTGTTTTTCACCAATAAAAACACTTGTAATCTAAAAAATTGCTTGAAATTCATTCAAATTTATTGGGTGAAACGTACAGCCTGGCTTTGATCTTGTGAGCCATAAAAAACATGTTTTTACAGAGAAATTATTGAGTGGGCGGGATATTTAAAGCCACACTGTGTAGAATTCTAGGTATTGCTATGTCACAGGAGCGATCTGTCACAAACAGATACCAAACATGTTTGTCATGATCAGCTACATCTACAATGCTGTTTGTGGAATGAGTTATGAAAATAAAGCAAATGAAAGATGACATAATGATATTAAAACCTCATGTTTAGCAAACTATAGTCAAAAGAAAGGAAACATCTCAATGCATACGAGCTGCTGATGTCCCGCTCACAACAAAGATGAGCCTTACAGTAAAGAAACATATTTTTGAGGTATTTTCTAAATAAATAACACTTCTAAATGGAAAAAAAAATGCTTGTATTTCATTCAACAGCCTTGTGAGTCAAGAAGAAACTCTTATTTTTTAGGTAAACGTTCTTAAATATTGGCAGACAAAGGCTAGACCACTGTGAGGATTGGGAAACCGGATAGGACCTAGTCATGGTTTAAATCTTTATTCCCTCGATGCATGAGGGCAAATCGATACGGCGAGAGCTCAGACTACACACTGGACCAGGACTCAACTGGGACTTAAAAACAGCACTAAACTAAGGCGAAGCCTGGACTGAAGTAGGATCAGAACAAGATCAAAGCTACGGCTCCATAATGAGAGAAAAAGATTGCAGCAAGTTACTAAAACATTTCAACACAGTATATCACCAAATCATCATTATCTCAGTATACAATATACAAGAAGCCATAACAGCCATCTGACACATTTTTCTTCTCTCTTAGTAACTTAAAAATGGTGCAAAGGATCAGTTTTACTTAGAATTCTACAAAGTTAGTTCTATTTTGGTGCCGATAGTCTCTTTTAGGTCTGAAATTTCAAAATTTTTTCAATTTCTTTTTCTATTTAATGTAATCCTAGGCAAATATTCTTCAGTCTTCATCTGTACTCTGTAGTTGAAGTATCGGAAGTTTCGATCTAAAGACTTAAACACACTCGTGGGTCTCATAAGAGCAAACCAGAAGGAGGAGTTAACCTCCAAGTCCCTCCTCTTGGTACTTGGTTGGAAAACATCTTAGCCTATTCATACTTAATATTTAAAAACAGTGCTAAATGGTTTAGTGAAATATCGCAATATTGAAGACCGCTATCAAATATCATATTTTTTCCACATATCATGCATGAATTACATTTGTTTTTCATTGAATCGTGTCAAAAGAAGAAGACTTTAATGATGCAAAATCAGAACCAAGTCAAGCTTCAAGAAATGGCCACACAATATATGACGAAGAATATCATATTGCAATATAAGGCAATGCAAAATCTGTATCGCAAGAAGCCACAATGTTTCACAAAATCACTAAAGTGTTTCAACTGAGTGAGATCGACACGTTTTTGCAAACCAAGCCTGTTTTTTTTTGAAGATCTGGATTATTGTCTGTACAGTCAGAATGTGAAAAAATATAATGTCCCAGACAATAATAAAGCCAAGGCACTCCGTCCATTATGAAAAATTAAAAAGCCATTATTTTAACATGGTTTATACAATTAGAACGCACATCAGGATGCACAGACAAATGTGATGTACCAAAGATTTATGTTTAAATTGAATGAAACATACTGTGTTCAAATACTTTCTATAATATCGCCATCACAACATTGCACACCAAGTTTTTTTCAATATCGTGTAGCCCTCGTTAAAATGGAATAAAGGCAAATCGCGACCTAAAACTTGTGGCTTCTCGACATATGGATAGTGTGTTCAAACATCAGACATGAGGGTCTTTTGGGACAGAGAGAGAGAGACCGAGAGAGAGAGGGAGACCACAGAGAGAGGAGGGAGGGGGGGTCTGTGATGGACAAAGGCTGAACGATGACCTAAGTTTAGATCATGTTTTTGTTGCGTCAGCGTCCTCAGGGGCACAGCTCAAACACAGACGAGGGAAGAGAGAGGAGAGATGGAGGATGAGTGGGCGAAAACAAAATAACTAGGTGAGTATTACCAATTATCTTTGAGGCGAGACACTGCAGGTGAACAGGAAAGCAATATCAACTTGATGTTTAGGTTCTCAGTCGTACAGGAGTTGTCCATCGTAGGCAAAGATTCTTCAGTCTTCATCTGTACTCTGTAGTTGAAGTGTCGGACATTTGGTTCTTAGTCCAAAGATCGTCCTCAGCGAATAAATTCTGCTCCAATGTTACTAAAGGTACTGGGCGGGGCAGGGCCATAGGGAAGTGTCAACAACCTTAGAACTTAGCCCAGGGTGAGACAATACAGAGGTAACGAGCCATATTAAGTATGAATAGGCTAAGCTGTTTTCCAACCTTTAGTACCAAGCGAGGAGGGACTTGGAGGTTAACTCCTCCTTCTGGTTTGCTCTCAAGAGACCCACGAACGTGTTTAAGTCTCTATTCGCTGAGGACGATCTTTGGACTAAGATCGAAACGTCTGACACTTCAACTACAGAGTACAGATGAAGCTTTGCCTACGAATATCAACTTTTGCTGTATATTAATCAAATAAATATAAATAAAATAGATTGAAAGATGTCTGTAATATTATGATATCACATGCTTTACAAAAGGCAGCAGACGCCTCCATGTTATTATCCAGCAGTTTAAAGGGTCTGCCACAGCAAGTTCCAGGACCTGCCCTTGTCATAAAAGTGTTGTTTGGTGTAAATTTACATAAGAAATGTGACCTCAATATTTGATTTATATGACACGCAATGCCTGGACTTAAATTAAATTGTAAACAGTGGCTTTACATTTGAATTATTATCCAAAGTTTGTTCATAAATTGGACCCAGATGCTTAAAATTGATGCTATTCTTGATATTGAATATAATAATTACAAATAAATCGTGATAAATCTGATAATTAAAAAAATTATTGACAGAATTAGTTTCAATATAAGCTGGGTCCCAAATCGGAGCCATTTTCGAGCCCTGACACAAACATTGTCTCAACACATTTGTCTTTTAACAATTTCAAACTTTCTTGTTTACGGCTGTAGATAATGAAATAATACTACTGAGATAATCAAATTGACATGGGGGTTTTGAAATGGCACGATACGCCAGGCCCAGTGTTGCTTGTTAAGCGGCGCAGTTTGTGGATGTCCTCGTTTGCTCTGGACAGAGGCGCAGTGAGGAGTCTGTGTGAGGAGTTAAATTAGATTTACTGCTGCACATAAACAAAGCTGAGAGCAGAGTGATGATAGTTCCTGCTAATGTGTGTTTGGGTGTTACAGCATCTGCTCCGAGACAACATGCAACGACTGTGCCATACAGAATTTGACTGAAAATGTATTTATTTATTTACACTTAATTGTCCAGCCCTACGTTATGTATATGATTTACTTTACTGGCATAATCTGCTAGGCCTGAATCTTAATGAGGAGTATTTAGCCAAAGCAGTAACTATTGGGCATGTTTTAGGTTGATGGCGGAAACTACAGGTCATAACGCTCCTACTGCCCAGCTAGACACAGGTAATGCTAATTCTGCAGGGGGTAATTAAAGAATGGATTTGGATGAGGACTAGAGCTGGGTGATATGATAATAAAAATCAAATCGTGATCTGATCTCCATGACGATCTACTTTTTTGGTCGTCATATCGTGATTCAGTGGTTTTTTTTTTCGCAGCTCTGACATAAAAACGTTCTCCAATCGCTGCCTCTACTGTCAGGATTAAACCAGAACTAAACCAGGAGACACTAGGTCTAAACCAGGTCTAAAATCGGACAATATCACGGACTGAATTTGGATTAAACTAGGACTAAACCAAGAAGTAAACCGGACTAAAGCAAAGACTGAAATCAAGGTCTAAACCAGGACCAAACTAAAAAGGACTAAACCAGGAACAGAATGAAAGGATTACCCAGGACTAAACCCAGGACTAAAACCAAGTCAGGTCTTATGCAATAAATTAGATGTTTGTATTCTACTCTTGTTAGGTAAAAAGGTATGTGTTGTACCTTTAAAAGAAAAAAAAAATTCAAAGGCTTCAAAGTACAGCAGATCTAGTTAACCTTTTAATGTATAAAGTTTCAGATGAATCTTGTGATAAAAATGTTGTATTTTAGGGTCAGTAGTTAGCACAGTTGGCGTGCCTCGGTCGTGCATAGAAGTTCAGGGCTTTCAAATGAGAATGTGGCATGTTTTGTCTGTACCTGCCCTGGATTGTCCAAAGAGACAAATAAATAATCTAATGTGTGATGTATAATTTACTTTAGTGAGCAATAACATTTGGGGTTCAAGACTTTTGTGCACAGGGCTAAAGAAGAGGGTGGCATCAGGTTAATTCATCAAAAATGACTCTACAAACCTTATTATATTAATCTGTGATATTAAATACCGATGTGAAAGGCCCCTCCCTGCTCCCAACAGTCGCTGCACTTGATCTGGAGCCTGAGAAAACACCAGCGAATACTCGGTCTTCAAAGGCTGCTCCCCGTCGAGTTACTTCAATACTATTCTTATGAGGAATGTCCAAATAAAACAATGCTTCGACAGTGAATAAACTGGACACAGGAACGGACTCGGGACTCAGACCGCACCACATCAGGAGGAATTCGGTCGCCACTTCAAAAACTCACAGGAACAACGCTGTTTGTTTGCTCAACGCACAAAAGATTCAACACTGGCACGTCCAAACTGTTCAATATTAATGATATGAACTCATTATTCTAGAGATGAATTATCCTACTCATTTACAGGGTTTGTACAAGCAGCATTAAGTCAAATGTGATGCTCTTAATCAGACTTTAAAAAGGTCCAAATACTATATTTTTAATTCCGCAAACGAAAGAAATCTGTGCATATTTAGTTTCTTAACATTTGCAACCATTCTATCAAACTAGGGGTGCAACGGATCAAAAAACTCACGGTTCGGATCGTTCCTCGGATCAGAGTCATGGATCGGATCATTTTTCGGATCAGCAAAAAAAAAAAAAAAGAAGAGCCACAAAATACACCGTTCATTTGTGCATTTGTCCAAACGCCATCCGTTTTTGAAATTAAGTTACTATTTATTATCTATTTTTAGTGCAGGACTGTGTTAGTGTGTGGGGCCCTGCCCACTGAGCCCCCTCCTCTGATTGGCCCCTGGCTGCAGCGCTGTTCTGTGGCTGCTGCCTGACGGGACTGTGCAGAGAAAACACTGCACTTTAGGCTGCACAAAGTTCACAAACTTTAATCATAAGTCTGAGGACGTCCAGCTTCTGTTTTATGTTGGATTTACAACATTTACAACAGCTGTGGAAGAAAAGGCACTGACTTTGCGTATTTCCATGCGGCAATTTCGCGTGTCGCATCGCATGCTTTGTTGAAGCTCGTCATTTTTAATATCTTAATATGAATGTATTTCTGTCAATATTGGCCCAATCTCAATGA
>OMNZ01087502.1:0-10875 GCA_900303255.1 Lesueurigobius sanzi
TAGGACAGATCGAAATGTGCTTGCCCATACTAAATTACAATATGACAAATATGGACACATTAAACTGTAATATAATGTTAACAAGCATTTTGAGTCAATCTGGTGACTTACCTTTCTAATGATACCAAGTGATTTGTTTACTTTTGAAGTTACCGAGTCAAAGTGATCTTTCCAACTCAAATGTTCATCTATGATGACGCCCCGAGAAATTTTGTGGATGAGACTTGGTTTAATTCCGTTGAAGCAATTGAAAGTTTAGAACTACACATATTTTTAGAATGTTTTTTTGCCACAAAAAATAATATAATTAGATTTTTTTTATATTTAATGATAATTTGTTTAATTTGAACCATTTTTCATACAAAGATAATCCAACATTTGTCTTTTTGATAAGTGAGTTAAAGTCTGAATTTGATGTGACTAGAGTGGTATCATCTGTGAACATTATTGGGGCAAGTTCTTGAGATACCTCACTCAAATCATTTAGTAAGTAAGTAAGTAAGTAAGTAAATTTTATTTATATAGCACCTTTCACAGACAGAAGTCACAAAGTGCTTCACAACACAACTAAAATACATATACAAAAATACAAATATAAAAGACAGAATAGCAACAAAATCAAAAACAGCCCAAAAGGAAACTAAGCAAAAGCTTGGGCAAAAAGAAAAGTCTTCAGATCGCTTTTAAAAGTCTCAACAGAAACAATGGATCGCAGAGAGAGCGGAAGATCATTCCAAAGCCTGGGAGCAACAGCCTGGAAGGATCGGTCTCCTCTGGTCCGAAATTTATATAAACTAGAAACAATAATGGCCCTAAAATGGACCCCTGTGGGACTCCACAGTGTATACTGGCCCTGTTTGAAACACCACCATCAATATACACAAACTGAGAACGTTTACTAAGGTAACTTTGTAACCATTTCAAAGCAATCTCTTGAAAACCATATTTGTGTAATTTTGCAAGTAACATGTCATGATTGACTCTATCAAAAGCTTTTGATAAGTCCAGAAAAATGCTACAAATATAGTTGTTGTTGTCTGGCGCAGAAATAATATCGTCTACCAAATGAGCTAATGCCATATAAGTACTGTGGTTTTTACGAAAATGAGATTGTTGTTTAAATGGATAAGAATTCTATTGTAAACAACCTTTTCCAAAATTTTTGAGAAACATGGCAAAATAGATATAGGTCTATAGTTATTAAGACACTTTCTGTCACCTGATTTAAATAAGGGAATGACCTTAGCGACCTTTAGGTCAGCTGGTACAGACCCTGTACTTAAAGACAATGAGATGATATGAACCAAAGGTATAAACTGTTTTATTTGCCCAGGAGCAGATGGTTTTAACTGATCTATCATTTCACCTGTTCTTTGATGTCAGGTGGCTGAAAGGTTAAAATATGTGGGTAGGATTTTTTTATGTATTTTAATGGATCTTCATTTGAGGGCGGTATGTTTTTTGCCAAATTTGAACCAGAATGAACAAAAAAGTCATTGAATTTCTCAGCCATATCAAAAGGATTATCAAATGTATCTACAGCATCCACAATGATAGAGGGTGTATTCACATCTGAGGCTTTATCCCTTTGCAATAACTGATTCAATATCTTCCATGTACTTTTAATGTCATTTGAGCTATGTTTTATTTTTTCATTGTAATATTTTCTTTTTGCAGATCTGAAAGAGTGTGTATACTTATTTCTGTACTTCTTATAAATATTTAAAGTTAGTGGAGTAGGATTGGACATATACTTTTTATACAGTTTATATTTTTTTCTTAACATCTTTAACACATCTGGATCAAACCATGGTTTCTTTGGCAAATGAGATGAATGTTTGTCACAATGTTTTTAAAGTTGTTTTAAATGAATAATCCTCTTGAAATCAAAGCTTTTTGAACACCTTGTTTATCTTTTGTCTCACAAACCAAAGAAGACCATCGCAATAGAACAAAATGGGAAATCAAAGTTTCTCATACATTTTAGTGACACTAGGGCTGAATGATTTGAGAAATAATTGTGATATTTGATCTCTATCATGAATATTGTGATATGATCCTCCTTCTATATTTTATACAACTATTTCAACACATTTCATTAAATTAGAAAAAAACCCAAAACAAAACGCAAGTAATCTGAACTGAAGTGAAATGGAGGACGTCAAGGATTTTGTGATGTACTGTGGCTTCTTGCGATACCCATATTGCATCGCCTAATATTGGGATTCAACAAGGTGATTCAACAATATTTGCGGATTCAATAATGCCCTGTTCAGACCAAAGGCTTTTCAGGCGGCAGCATCGCTCAAAACGCCAGGTTTGGAGACTTCTTTATTTTGCAGAGAGACCCTGACAATTATCAGAAGCCCCTGATGCGCGATCTATCTACAGTGTCTCTCTACCCTGCTGCCTGCTCCTCTTCGGCCCTCTCACTCCTTTTCATTCCTCCGCTGAGTAGGGGAGGGAGGGGGAAGCCACAGCGATATATTTTGTTAATCTCAGGGCAGTTTTTAACCCGCAGTGCTCTAAAATGTATGAATGTATGAATCCTGTGAGAGCACAGACAGGATATAAAGACTGCAGTGGTGGAAAGTAACAAAGTAAAAAGTAAAAATTATAGGTACTTTTACTTTATTTAAGTACATTTTACTTTTACTTCACTACATTTTGGAGCCTGTATCTGTACTTTCTACTTCACTACATTTTAAAATTATTTTAAAAGTAAAAGTATTTTATTGTCAAAGTGACCTCTGGGACTGGTTTAGTCCCAGTTTAGCCTTGATTTAGTGGTTTACTCATGTGTTTTGATCAGGTTTAGTCCTAGTTTAGACCTTATTTAGTCCTGGTTTAGTCCGCGTTTAGACCTGGTTCAGACATGAGTTAGTGGTTTATTGGTTTAGTCCTGTTTAGATCTGGTTTAGTCCTGATTTAGACCTGGTTTAGTCCTGATTTAGATCTGGTTTAGACCTGGCTTAGACCTGGTTTAGTCCTGTTTAGATCTGGTTTAGTCCTGATTTAGACCTGGTTTAGTCCTGTTTAGATCTGGTTTAGTCCTGCTTTAGACCTGGTTTAGTCCTGATTTAGATCTGGTTTAGACCTGGCTTAGACTTGAGTTAGTGGTTTATTGGTTTAGTCCTGGTTTAGTCCTGATTTAGACCTGGGTTTGATTCAAATCATAAAAATAAAAAAAATCCTTTACATTAAACTACTACTACTACTACTTTTACTTTTTACTTATAATTTTTTTTTTTTTTTTTACAGTGGATACTTTTATACTTAAGTAGAAATTTGATCTGATACTTGCAATTTTACTTAAGTAAGAATATTGAGTACTTCTTCCACCTCTGAAACGCTGTAAATGTTATGTTACGAGGAGGGAATTGTGACGATAGCTGCTTCTCCCTTGATTTCCTGCTTGGATTCATCACATTGGTATTGCGTCACTAGAGCGAGCCTCTCTGATTGATCCAACTTATGTGTCTGACACCTGGGAAGCTTGTGACGCACTGCAGACACTTAATATGTGCCACTCAGGACGCCCATGACGCACAGCCCGACCTCTTAACGCTCTTCTTCATCTACAGTACCATCTAACATATATTTTTTTAACGTAGAAATGACTCCTGTGCCGTCCACGAAGCCTTTGGTCTGAACGCCCCGTAAAACCATGACCACAACAACAACAACAAAAATCACCCCCGAAATATAAACGGCCAAACTCACCCGCCGAACTTGAACTTGCTGTTTTCTCCGAGGAACACCTCCTTGTGTTTCCGCCGCCCGGTGCTTCGGCTGCCCGTCACCATGGCGACCAGGCTGGAGACGGTGGCCAGCGACAGCAGCGCGATCACGGCCCACCGGCGGCACCGACCCGGCGACCTCATGGCTGAAGGGTCTCCGGGAACGGCCTGGTCTGAGCCTGCATCTTTCGATTTCACTGTTTCATCTATAGCTCATTTCGTAACTCCGTTTGTAGATGGAACGGCGTTAGCGTAGCGTCCCCTCGTCGGCCATCTTGGGTAGGTCAATAGACTGACGAGTGTCTTTTCGTTCTCTCGATGTGCTTTGTCACAGAATTGTTCAGAGTTCCTGGCTTCATGTCCAAAGGTTTAGGCTTTTTCCCGGGTAATAATCAGCTAGAATCAATTCTTTGAAAGCACGCTCTGGTCGGCCATCTTTGTCAGGTCAAGAGAGGGTCTTCATACCCTTCTTTAAAGTGTCTTCGATCTATTTTTCCCAGTTCAGTTCTCCAATATTCCAATATTTCCTCACATTATCTTCTTGTCCTGCTCATTTTCAGTAGTAAGTCTTTCATGTTCTTCCTGTCTGACTATCCTTGTAGTTGACCTATGTGACGATAACTTATAATGTTGCTATATCTTTTCTCTCCTGTAAACGAATGCTTCGTTAACCTGCCGTAGGACAACGCAACTCAGCTATAATACCAAATAAATACATAAAATACTACTTCCTTTTCTCAGAGCTCCATTAACTGCACTGCTTTTGTCTTAAAAATAACCTTCCGTGATCTGTATTCAGCCTCAGCTTAAACATTTTCCACTTTCTTCTCAAAGTATAGTTTCCGACTTGTTTCCAGTCGCGCTTTAGGCGGCCACAGACTCCAAATCCCACACGTGAGCCGGGCCCCGATAGTTCAACCAACAGTCAGACCTCGTGTGCGCGTAAAAAGCTGATTCACCGTCTGAAGAAATTCTCTACAGTGATGCGTTTTCCTGTAAAATGCCCAGAATTAGAGCGTGGAAAGTGGAGCAGGACGGTGCTGTGGTTTGTGAAACGCGCCTCTAGTCACTGAGATAACAAGAGCTCTGTGATCCTATGGAAACTGCTCATCTAAATTTAGTCTCAAAGATATTTAAGCTTCAAGCGCGGCATACGGATGAGTGATTCTGTTTTAAGCTCTTGGAAAAGGCGGACTAAAGAGACAAAGCAGACTTTCAGACCCTATTTATTTTGGTACAATCTTTTGTCTCTAACTTAACATAATTGGAATGCACAATCCCTCGTCTTGTCAATTGAACTGAATGACTTTTTAAGCCTCTCGTCTCACAATTTCTCTTGCAATTAACGCAAATGTCAGCTATATGTTTTTGTGCTGCTTCTGGTTTGAAAACTATAGCAAGAACAGTTTAGTTTCAATAAGGTTGATATTTTTTAGCTTCTTTCTGTGTGTTTTTGTCCTGCATCAACTAATGTACAGCTTCCCTTTTGGCCCCAAGCCATTTCCCTGCCGTTTCAGTAGGAAAATCTACTCTAATTTAGTCTAATCTACAATGTGCTTCGACTGTCCCGAGCTCCGAACCTGGAGAGCGCGGTAATCCATGGCATTTGAGGCTTTCAGCATTATCATCCGGCGACCCCCCCCCCTCCCCGTTAGGCGCTGTTCCTGGTCGCTCTTATTCCAGTCCTGGTCTTCAATCCATGCGTCTCTCGAAAACCACAATTGTCAAAAAGGCTTTATCTTGATGAGGTAAATGTTATACACGCTTATCAAGTGCAGATCCCATTAATTGATGATCGTGGTGACCTGGTATCTCTTCCAAACTTGTAATCTTCAAAGCCAAACAATAAGAAATCCTCCCGATCTCAAATATATATTCAAAACATTATCAGAAACAAGCGAGTTGGACACATTTCCCATTCAGTTCCTCGGATTTCTAGCTTAGTCTCGGTGCTGTAACTTTTGAAAACGGCAAAAGAATGTTCAGATAAATTCTAAAAGTATCGGGAGTAAGTTTCGGGAATCTTGTCAAAGCTGCATGTGTCCAAAGCTTACAAATCCATCTGTCGAATATTCTGTCCATTATTTTAGAAAGTTCAGACAATTATTTCCTTCTGGTCCCACCTCGTTGCTTCTCTCAACTCTTTTTTATGGTTTGGTAAAGCTCAAAAGTCCATTCAAAACAGCATTGAAAGATGGTCCTCCGTGCTTCGTTTCAAAGGTGCATGTCCGTCCATCTGTCCATCGTTATTTTCACGAGTTCCAAAGTCGATTTCCTTTGTTGTCTTTTCTGTTTGCGTCTAAATCTCGTAGTTTCAAAGCTGCATGTGTCCGTAACCCACTCTGATCCATCTCTCCTTTGTTCTGTCCATTATTTTCAGAAGTTCAGGCGATTATTCCCTTCTGGTCCCACCTGGTTGCTTCTCTCAACACGTTTTAAGGTTGGAAAAGCCCATTGGTCGATTCATACCAGAGCTGTTTCAAAGCTGCATGTGTCTATATCGTAAAAATCCATCTCATCCATTGTTTTCAGAATTTTCTAAGGCGATTTCCTTCTGGTCTTTCTTTGTTGCTTCTTCAAACTTTGTGTAAGGTCGGCGAGGCTCAAAAGTCCATTAAATTGCATCTCCCTATTGTTCTGTCCATCATTTTCAGAAGTTCAGACTATTATTCTCTTCTGGTCCCTCTTGGTTGCTTCTCTCAACTCTTTTTAAGATAGGTAAAGCTCAAAAGTCCATTCAAAACAAAGCTGCTCACCCAGGAATTTTCAGAAGTTCTGAAGTGTATTTCCCTTCTGGTCTCTCCTGGTTGCGTCTAAAAACCTTCGGTGACTTTGTTGAAGCTCAAAAATCCATTCGAAAGGACATTAAATCGCATCGTATGTGTCCGTAAGTTATGTTCATCCATCTCTTTTCAGAAGTTCAGATGATTATTGTCTGCTGGTCCCACCTGGCTGCTTCTCTCAACTCGTTTTAAGGTTGGTGAACCTCAAAAGTCCATTCAAAAGGATATTAAATGGCTTTGTTTCGAAGCTGCATGTGTCCATAACTCACGCATCCATATTCCAATGTTTTGTCCATAGTTTTCAGAAGTTCAGAAGATGATTTTCCGTCTGGTCTCTCCTGGTTGCTTCTATAAACTTTGTGAAAGGTCGGTAAAGCTCAAGAGACTGCTGCATGTGGCTATATCTTCCAAATCCACCTCTCCATTGCTCTGTCCATTATTTTCCGAAGTTTCCAAAGACGATATCCCTTCTGGTCTTTCTATAAACTTTGCGTCAGGTCGGTCAGGCTCAAAATTCCATTGAACTGCATTGTGTCAAAGCTGCTTGTCCGTAACTCACGCTCATCCACCTCTCCGTTGTTCTGTTCATTATTTTCAGAAGTTTCCAAAGACGATTTCCCTTCTGGTCCTTCTATAAACTTCGCGTAAGCTCGGTGAGGCTCAAAAGTCCATCCAAAATGTTGCTATTTTGCATCGGTTCAAAGCTGCTTATCCGTATCTCGCGCTCATCCACTTCTCTGTTGTTCTGTCCACAATTTTCAGAAGTTTCCAAAGACGATTTCCCTTCTGGTCCTTCTATAAAATTCGCGTAAGCTCGGTGAGGCTCAAAAGTCCATCCAACATGTCGCTATATTGCATCGGTTCAAAGCTGCTTGTCGCTCATCCACCTCTCCGTTGTTCTGTCCATTATTTCCAGCCGACTGCTCCTCCTCCCTCGGTCGTTCCGAGTCTCTCCGGGTTGCGCCAAAGGGACCTGTCCTCCCGAGGTGTGCCGGCCGCTGTAATCCCGGGTATCTTTTGCCCCGTCCCGGCGGCGCAGTCTGTCGCTGGGCTGTTTTTTCGGAGGAGAGTTTCTGATTAAAATCGATATGAATTGTGTTGGTCCGCGCGGTCAGGAATGACACTAATTCCCCCCTAATCCTCTTAGAGCACGCGGCGCAGAGGGCTTTCTCCGACCCACAAACCCACAGGCCTCGACCGGATCACCGGATCACCAGATCACCGGGCCACGGCACAATGGGGCAGGTCACCGAAAATGTTCATGATAATCTAAAAGGTGAGAGAAATGGAGATTTACACCGGATTATTAAGGGAGACACTGATGAATGGGGGAAAAACAAATTAAGTGAAAGTTTTGTTGTTTATCACTGACAAAAAAATGTGTTGCAAGTTTTCTGTCATTTTATGTTTTCATATAAAAAATAATGTCTATATTTTTGGCGACAAAATCCAAATATTGGACATAAGCCAGGTTATTACTATTATTTTTTTTTTTGTTGCAATTTGTGCATTCTATAACAGAAATATATTAAATAAAATTATTCCTTTTAGTTTTCTTGGTTTTCCATATTTACAGACACACAAATTTGCACATATTAACAAACACATACATTACAGTACATTAGACTCTGGTCGACCAAAATTCACCACTAGCCCATACGTCCAAGGGGGATGGATCCTTCTTCTAATTGGTTTTCCTCGATGTTTCCTAATTTTTTTTTACCATGTGGTTTTTGGGGTTGTTCCTCGCCGTAGATGAAGGTCTAAGGATGGGGGATACTCTAAGCTTGTTACTCTAAGTGATTTACTTATTCACGGGACATTACATCTGGTTGAGACATTTCATTCGTGTGTCTGACTTATTTTTGATCATTCTTGAGTCTGATATTGATTTGTTTTTGTCCATACCAACCTTTGAGATGACTTCTGTTATGATATTGGGCGTTACAAAAATAAATTGATTGATTGATTGATTGAGTACAGTGTTTTACATACAAAATTAAAATTTAACCTTATACATCAATACATCAAGTACGAAATTCGGAGTGTAGTTTTGAGGTCAAGAGAGTTCATATTCAGTTTGGATAATGAAAACTGCAAGTATTGCTCTCCTAAGTGGATTGAGCACAAACCTATGTACAGACTGAGCTTCTACAATACTAAAAAAAATAATATATTGCATGAATCTAGTGTAATCAGAAATTTGTATTGTATTATGTGGGTGCTGACTGTATGTGGTGTCAGCTTCTGGAGGGGTTTGTGCTCGGTGGTGCATTATGGGTGTGTCAGTGTGGAGCTGGATCGCTGCGCTGTAGGTTGTCGTCACGTTGTTGTTCATGGCTCCACTATTGGCTCCTACCATAAGATTGTATCTATAACAGTTATAGGGAATTTATAGGTTTGATTTCTTCTCACCCCTTTTGTCCGTTTGATGATTCAGAAAAGTGTATTGTTTGTTCTGTTTACTTGGTTGGCACAGTACATGCAGAATGTAAACACAGCACTCTGGATTGTAGCGGCTAATTTCCATCCATTGTCCCACATTCACACTCCTCACTCTCATTCATCCTGATCTATTGTACATGTTTTTAGTGATAGGAGAAACCGGAGGAAACCTACGCAGACACAGGGAGAACATGGAAAGTCCACACAGAAAGGACCCAGGATCGAACCCGGGACCTTCTAGCTGTGAAGCATGAGCGCTAACCACTGTACTACTGTGCCGACGTATATACAGTATGTGTATTTATATTTATATGTTAGTTGAAGATGTTGACATTGCAAATGCTGCTCATAAACATTGACATAAGGATGACTCAAAATAAATGATTTTTCATTCATTCAATGGAGAAGTTTGGAAGGTTCAGGCTCGTGGGTTCAACAAGTATATTACCCTTAATTCATACAGTATACTCGATACAAGTTGTAGTACATTTCTCCATTGTGAGATCAATAAAGTTTTCTTATTTACATACAAAATATGGTTTTATTTTGCTGATATATTCACAAATACACAGACTGGTGAAAGGGGATTTTGGATCAAATAAATTGGTTTATTTTTATATGAAAATATACATTATTTTGCTCATATTTATAGCAGTTTTACAGCAAAAGTTTTGAACTGATGTCACTAAAGTTAATATTTTCTTTCCTTTATTCACCAACAGCGTCTCACCTTAAGTTAGAATACTGACTTGATAAGAAAATACCTCCAGGCCTCCAACATGATAAATATACTTTACTGAGTTATTATCCATGTTATAATGTTCTATCGTCACCACAAACAAACCTGGAGGACACTTTGCTCCATTCACACACTTTTTCATAGTTATTTTATTTGTTTATGTACCCACTTACTGGATTCCGTCATGTCATACATCTGGACTTGTGTTTTTTGTTCCGGATGGTGAACTGAAATCAGATGACATCACTGGAGGGGGGCCCCGGACATGGCCTGGATCCAGACCCTGGAACCACAGAGCAGGTGCTAGACAGCTGGAACCTCTGTGTGGGTCCAAGAACTGCCACGAGGAGGCCAAGCACAGTCTGTCCAAAAACCTAAGTCCAGTTGTATCGTTTTTAAACCTCGATGACAGAATGATCCGCCTGGACGACTTCATCATCAATACATGAGGCTGGCAGACGGGGACGAAGCCTTTTATGGAAGGTTTTGACCCATTTCTTACAATGTTTTGGCCTATTACATATTTGCTGGTTTTTGGTTCAACCATTCCATAGGCCACTATTTCAGCACATTTTATTAGAGGAGAAGCTACTTCTTATTTCAATATTTAAAGAAAAAATACAAGCATTAACCTCTTAAGCCCGTGGCAGTTTTTTCCGAATTTGGTTTACATATCCTCTGGAAGGCTTTAACAGCTTGTAAAATGTCTACAATGTTCATACTGCTCTCAGATGATATGAATGTCTGTGGGGAGACTGTAGATGTGAACATTTTCAAGAAAATCATAGTGGGCCTGAGTAACTGAGGTTGAAAGACAGAAAATATGAATTCCGCCTAAAAAAAAACACACATTACAGCAGGTCAGCAGCTTGTTTTCATTGTGAAGAAGAAAACTGTTTATCTGTAACAATAAATAATTGAAAAGTTATTGAGGTTTTGATTTAAAATAGTCTCGGCAAAATCCCATTGTAACAAATACGGCACAATTTGGCACTTTTTGGCCAAAAAAACTCAAATTTGTAATAATGAAATTGAAAATTTTGGATCCTATTTACACACTGCAAAAAGAGATATATTGATAAGTAAAATTAGCTTGAATTCAGAATATTTGACGTTATTCTGAGTAATTTTGACTTGCCAAGTAAAATTGCCAATGGAATAAGTATTT
>OMNZ01087538.1:0-11074 GCA_900303255.1 Lesueurigobius sanzi
GGTGTAAGATCGAAACGTCCTACACTTCAACTACAGAGTACAGATGAAGACTGAAGAACTTTGGCCTACGATAAAGCTAGTATAGACCCTTTCACTACTTACATCATCAGTGACATCAGCTGGAGGCAGGAAGTGAGCAAGAGCCAAGAGAAATAAGATTAAACTAAAACTAGAGATTAAAACTACAACTAAAAAATGTGGTCCTGTTGTGGCTTAAGGTGCAAGAACAAGAGGAATGACATTTGAGACAAAAAAATAAGGTTTTATCTGATATTTACCACAACAGTTAGACATTTAATCGTTGCTATGAGATTGACAGACGGATCGGTGCAGCGTCTGCAGTGATGCGGTCGTTGTATCGGACTGTTGTGGTGAAGAAGGAGCTGAGTCGAAAGACGAAACTCTCGATTTACCGGTCGATCTGCGTTCCCACTCTCACCTATGGTCATGAAATTTGGGTCATGACCAAAAGGACGAGATCGCGAATACAAGCGGCCGAAATGAGTTTCCTCCGCAGAGATAGGGTGAGGAGCTCAGTCACCCGGGAGGAGCTCGGAACAGAGCCGCTACTCCTCCACGTCGAAAGGAGCCAGCTGAGGTGGCCTCGGGCATCTGTTTCGGATGCCTCTTGGTCGCCTCCCTCGAGAGGTGTTCCAGGCACGTCCCACTGGGAGGAGGCCCCGGGGAAGACCCAGGACACGCTGGAAAGACGAGGTCTTTAAACTGGCCTGGGAACGCCTTGGGATCCCCCAGGAAGAGCTGGAGGAGGTGTGCGCAGATCGGGAAGTCTAGGCATCTCTGCTCAGACTGCTGCATCTGCGACCCGGCCCCGGATAAAGCGGAAGAAAATGGATAGATGGAAAATGGATGCTATGACAACAGCTACAATGGAAGCCCTCCAGCTAAGCCTAGGATTGTTTACAAACATTGAAAGGGTCTATAAGAAAAAGGATATGGTTATATAATAGCTGGACAATTTGTTGAATGCAGGCTATGGATTTGAAATATTTTATGCAATTCTAGTTGAATGAAGTCATTACTAAACCAGGTTAAAACCAAGTCTCCTAACTTACTAAAGCATATTTTAACAACACTATAAGTTGAGCAATTGAAACAAAATACTATGCAAAAGACTTTATACTTTCAATTAAAGATAGAGCATTTTTCTTACATAAAATGGCCAAAATAGCTCATGTTTTTGGCAATGAAATCTAGATAATGGATAGGTTTAAATCCATGTTTTTTTTATTTTGATATATTAGTTACAAAGATTTGTTCAGTGGGGATTTTGGATGTCTTGTTTTGATTAGAATAAATCTGTAAAATTTCTAATCCTGCTTTACGGTTTTAAATTTGGCCTAATCAAATGTAATACATTTTAGAAACCCCGATTTAAGACCCCGCGACTCCCCTGTCCCAGCAATAAGTGAGCGTTAACTTATCCCTGCCTCTTTAAAGATGACAGCGGGGGCCCCCACACCGTTCCTCCGCGCAGCATCTCTCACGATCTCCTCGGCCTCATCAATCCGGCCCTGAGTGACCAGCCAGCGAGGGGACTCCGGGATAAACCTGCAATAATAACAGTGCAGTTGGTGTGGTGTGTCATGTCAAGGCATTTCTGTGGAAGCTAGGCCTAGGCAGTACTTTGTTTCAGTTTTCATTTTGGCTTTGGTAAATGGTTAGTTCATTTGTTAACACTAAGTCACCTCTTCTTTAGTCAATCCATGGCTTTTGCCAGATAAAAAACTGTATTGTGTGATGTTTTAAGAATGAGAAAAGCTGATCAAGCTCACAATTATTTGCCTAGCATATAAAATCCTTCACGGCCTGGCTCACCCACCTCTTAGTCACTTCATGAATACAAGGTCCAAACATAGGGTGTAAAAGAAAGATGGAGGGAGCCTGCGTGGCTACCCCCATACTGTTCAGCACAGGCTAACAAAGCCTATTCTTGCTAGCATTTGAACCGCCGCCATGTTGCATTTGTGGAGCCAAAGCCATATTAAGGTATGTGCGAGTTAGCTTCTCTTTTAATGTTCAAAATATTAAAAGACAAAGTACAGGGTGGTGTAGCACGTGGCAAGACAAGCACTTGAGGGTCATATTAACAAGGCTATTTCCAATAATAAGTTAAAGAGGGGCCATAAAGTTTACATGGAATCAATGGGAGCTTCTGGAGTCAGCTCCTGTATGCTAGCAGGCTTCAAGGAGAGCTAGCCAATTACAGTATATCTCCATTAATTTTTCACTCTGTGGGTCCAACACACAAGTCGCCTCAACATTCAGAGGATACTGTGTCATTCCACTGAGGAAAACCATGCTTTTAATCAGTCAGCCTTCTGTTACAGCTTCAACAATGGAACAGCATTCTAACACCAATCATAGAAATCACTAGTTTATTTGGTTCACAGTTAGGACCTTGGCTCCTTAGCTCTCAGACTTGTCAGCTCTAAGCTTCTTCCATTTTGTATCCAGCCTTTTGTGTGCAATTTCTATTCTGCTGCATTTTAGTGTTTCTGTTTCCCCTCAACTTTTTAATTGTTAAATTCAGAATTGAAATTTGCCCAAAAGCAGAATTCTCGCGGTCTCTGTGAGTTCACAAACACACAAGAATGTGTCTTGTATCGCTCCCACCTCAGCGTTCGCACCAAACCAGCAGTGTTTTTGGCCAATCATGTGGCAGTATTGATGTTTTTTACGCGAGATATCCGGGTGTTACGAACGCGAAAAGTGCCAAGGCAGAATAAAACATGGCAGGGCAGGAGGACGAACACGTAGCTGCTACTATAAAAACTGTTTTAGCAGAATCCACCATTTCCTTTTTGAAAAAACAGCGAGAGGCGTTTTGTGCATTTTTACCTACTGGATTTGGCAGCGATTCGCCAAATGGAAGTATTCTCCTGAATGCTATTGATGTGACATTTATGAACAAATCAGCTCTTTTGACCAGGTCTTTAAGGTGAACAGCTCAAACCGGATCTCAGTTGTGAAAAGAGACCTTTTTCTCATTCAATTTTACACATATTATTTTACCCAGAAAAACCTAATTACATCAATCTTTCAGACTGCAAAAGCGGGCAATCAGAATAGTCTAGACCAGTGTTTCCCAACAAGGGGTACGGGGACCACCAGGGGTACGCGAGAGGTTAGCAGGGGGTACTTGGATTCATTTCAGATAAACAATTAAATAAAACAAATTGTATTTTTGATTATTATAGTCAATAATTAACAAAACCATTGAGGCAGGGGGTACTCGTAGAATAAATGAAAGGCCCACGGGGTACGCAAGGCAAAAAAGGTTTGGGAACCACTGGTTTAGACGGTTGGATATTACAATAACACCAATCTGTCATTCCTGTCATCCAAATAATTGAGATGTTTTGCTTTAGTTGAAGTCTATACTGCACTACCACAATAAAAAGCCAGTAACAAATTGTTACAAGTTAAATTCTGCAAAATTCTGCTCCAAAATATATTGTATATTGTATGTAATGCTATTGTTATGTATTAATTTGTTGTAACCCTTTCCCTTTTGGCTAACATTTAGACATTTAGTTACAATTGTAGTTCTGAATACGCTCTGTTCTTATAAGAAACCAGATTATATTTTTAGTATTGATTATTATAATTTAATTAGGTGGCATAGTGTATCACCTTATACAAAATTAGTCTTCCAGATAGTTTTGAAGGGCCTTTCTGGGCTTGCATATTCTCCATTTGTCTGTGCATTCTCTGGGTTCTCCACCAGAGGGCAGCAGGTTCACATGGGCTTTTTTTTCTCATGAAGTGCACAGAGTTCAGATTCTGATTGAGTTTAGACCTGAGTATGAAGGCAGAACAGTGGCAAATCCATAAGCTATTATGGCTGAAATCTGTTCTGAGTTTGCTATTACTGCCCTTTCTCAGTCTCAGTCAGCTTTTGTGTTGGATATTGGGCTCCCCTGAAAAAGGGATCCTTAATCTCAGTGGGACTTTCCTGGTTAGATTAAAAAAAATATGTTTTTTTCAGGAAGAGCCCTTTGGTTTTCATCTTGTTTCTCACAGTTTTAGACCTAATAAAGTCTTGATGTTGTTGTTTGAGATAGTAAACACTTGGACCGAATAGCATGCATCGAATAAATTAAAAACTGCACAGGTGGTCAGCCATTAATGTTAAACTCTTGGATGCCCCGTACCACCACAGAGGGATGTAGACGACGGAGGTGGCAGCTAACACGGCCAGCAGAGTCCTCCAATCCCTGATGGCGTAGGCGATCCAGGGCAGAGTCATGTAGCCGATACAGTAGAACAGGAAGGCCCCCAGAGTCGTGAAGATCACACGCATGGTTTTACTCAGCAGCTCTGTGCCTGCAAAACATCCATGAAACTGAATTAGTATAGGCCCCCCGACAGTGACAGCATCCCCTTAAAGACTGCACCAGCAATAATCTAATCTGTTATGATGCTAATTTTAAGTGGTTATACTACAAAAAAATCTCTTAAAGTCTAAAATTACATTGTTAAACCAAACTTCCTTTTAACCAGCACCACTTTCTTTCTATTTTTCAATGCCAAAAGACTTTTTACATTGTATTGTGTTCGACCTTAAGCTAATCACAGTCACTATTGATTTGTTGAGGCAAAAAAACATATAATGTAATATACCGTAGCTATTTTTATGTTTTAAGATGTGGCTGTATTTTGTGATGCATACCCCAGCTGTATTAACCTTTGCTTCTCTCTTACAGGAAGAAAGCGAGAAAGGTAGCTGAGCAGTTCGTGGCACTGGAGGTACAGTTCAAGTTCATTTTAACATTATTTACATTCTAGAATTGATCCAAAATGACAGCAGGTGCCATCTTTGTCACATGACTCATAAAAAAAGAAAAAACAAAATCTTCTGCCACATTTTTATTCCCAATAGCCACGGCCCCTAGTGGTGCTTTTTCGGTTTGCAAAACTCACCTACAGCATATTCCACTGAGGTCTTAGTTTTGAGGTTTTGCCATTCAATATAGAGATTTTAATGAAGATTTAGCTAAAAAATATGCATCCATGTGGAATATGTAAGCCTACTATCAATCAATCAGTCTTTCAGTATTTATTCATAAAGGTCTTTTCATAAAAAAAATATAGTGCTTTACAACTTAATATAATTCTCCTTTACCCACCTGACCCACCCGACCCCCACAAATATAAACCGAAAGAATAATTCCTCTCACTACTTAAAGGTAAAATCAGACCAAAGGCTTTTTGAACAGCAAAAACGCTTAAAACGCCAGATTTGGACACTTCTATTTTATTTTATTGTTACTATTATTACTATTACCTGTTGTTCTGCTTCTTTGATGACACTTTTCCTGACTTTGTGCACCCCCCTGTGTGATACTGTCCTAAGAGCTGTTGTGACAAGTAAATTTCTCCATTGTGAGATCAATAAAAAACTATCTTATCTTATCTTATCTTGTATTTTGAAGATAATCAATTGTCATAATTGAGGGCTTCTCTGTCGCTGACAATGGCAGATCCCACTCTTCTACGTGGTTGCGCCCAGAGCCACAGCGAGACAATACAGTATTGCCCTCATCTCAGGGCAGTTTTTAACCCACAGTGCGATAAAATGGCTGTATGATTCATGTGAGCGTATGAGAGCGCCGTGTCTTTCTCCAAAAGTTCAGATTATTGAACTTCGGCGTCTGCCGCTTGGGGTTGGAAAGCTTGGGACACGCGGCAGACGCTTGAAACGTGAACTGAACGCACTGTGTTACTGCCTGATGAACGAACTATGAACGCGTTCATTCTGGTGTCTGTGAACGGCCCTATTGATTTAACTTTGTTCAATATGGTGCCAGATTTGTTTTGTGTTCCAGGCGAAAACCCGGCTAAACACGCCGTAGAGGTCTTAATATTTAGCGTAAAAACAGTCAACCTGGCATCATGGCTCTCGCATGTGGCATCAAAACATCATGGATCCCATTTATGATAGCTTACTGAGACCAAAACCAAATGGCCATAACAACCTCAGAGCGAAACCTACTCGTTGTCATGTAAATGAGCCTGTACTCCTGGGAGCAGCAGGGCCATAAGCAGTATCAATGACTTAGAGAGTAGCTCAGGGAGACAATGGACCCTCGTTAAGTACTTTACCTTTAGCACTAAGAGAGGAGGGGCCTAGAGGCTGACTCCTCCTGCTGGTTCACTAGCTTTATAAACCCACAGCGTGCTCCAGACCTTCAGTAGCTGATGACGATCTTTGGAGTAAGATCGAAACGTCCTACACTTCAACTACAGAGTACAGATGAAGACTGAAGAATTTCTGCCTAAATGCTAATGTGAACCCTGATTGGAAAAGGATTCAAAATTTGATGTGACACATAGTTTCATTGTTAAAACTGATAAAAAATAATGGCTGACTGTGGTTATGAAGTAGTTCATTTTTGGAATTATGAACTTTGAATGGTCTGTGTAGATTCTCAGTCATTCAGGAGTTGTCCAAAGAAGTTGAAGTTGAGGCCGATCTTTGGACTAAGATCCAAACGTCCAAAAACTTCAACTACAGAGTACAGATGAAGACTGAAAAATCTTCGCTCATACTATAAACAATTATGGACTATGACCAAACTAGTTCATTTTGAAATTTGTGAACTGAACTTTGAACTAGTTCATGTAGAAAATGAACTTTCCCAACACTGCTTGTAAAGCCCTGCAATAAACAGCAGTGGCTCAGTGGTCTGACCCCACAAACATAGATTGGCAGCTTTTTTTTTTCCAGGACAGTGCTTGCAGTTGTGTCCTTCCTTGACTCTCGAGCAAGACAGTTCACACCTTTTGCATATGTACATTGCGGTGTGTGAAAGACAAGAATTTTCTGTGTCTACTGTGAATGCACCACATCCAATACTCCAAAGACACTGATGCACATCCCCGCTGCCCAGCTGAAGCTATTGGAGGTTGAGGTAAGATTGATGCTGTATATCTTTCATGGAATAAAACAGAAAGGGAGTGACTGTCTTTACCGAGTACAAAAGCGGAGAGGTAGAGGGATATTTGCGAGGCCCCGATGAACAGGAACATGACACAGAACATCCTCCAGGAGTGAGAGAAGGACTGCAGCAGGACAGACACGCACTGAGCTGCCAGCGAGACGAACACCACCTTCTTCCTGCCAAATCTGCACACAAAAACAAAAGGTTGCGTTCATGTGACATCATAACAGTATAAACAGCCTATAATTTAAAGTGCATATGACACCTTTAATAACATTTTCACTTAGTTCACATAGTAAACTAAAATTATACAACATTTTTTACAATGTTTTGTTTCACTTCCTTATTGGAAATGGGCATAGGAAGTGACAGTAATAGAGAATGAGAAATGAGTGAGTCAGAATCCTATGGAACTTTAACAACTGATTCTGAATTGCAACTGGGAAAAATGCCTTGGAACGCCGCTCTAGCTGGCAATAACAACTTGCAAACTCGGACCAGTTTGGACTTCACTGATATGAAGTCACACATCAGAGCCAGCGGTGGAGACTTTCTTCGTGAATGGACCTATATACAAATTATACGATAAAAACACATCCTTTTGGTAAGGTAAGGTATACTTTATTAATCCCCGTAGGGAAATTCATTCTCTGCATTTGACCCATCCTTTGATGCCGCTGGGACAATCCGTCAGGAGCAGTGGGCAGCCATGTTAACGGCGCTTGGGGACCCATCTCCAGATGTGGAGTCAGGTTTATGGTCAGAATCACCTGCTGGAGGATTTAACCTAATGTGCATGTTTGGGTTGATGGGGGAAACCGGAGCACCCGGAGGAAACCCATCCAGGCACGGGGAGAAACATGCAAACTCCACACAGAAAGGCCGCACGGGCCGGGAATCGAACCCTGGACCTTCTTGCTGTGAGGCAGGAGGGCTATCCACTCCGCCACTGTGCAGCTTGGTGCTAGCTTGTTTGTTTACATTATTTAACAACACATACTACATGTAAACCGATGTTAAAACCAAACATTTAATAGCTATCACTTACATAAAATGTGGCTGAAGTAAGTAGCTAAAGGGGGTCGACCGGTGAAAGTCCAATTGCCTTTTGAGGAAGAAAAAATACTGCAGCCATCTTTTATTTACATATGAGATCGTCGCAAGTGGTACATTTACCAGTTACCAGTTGCCTGAAATGCACCAATCTGTCACTAATTTAAAAATGTAAATAAAAATAACTTTGTGCCCAAAATTGCCCTCTTGAAATTGCCACTTCACTGACGTAACATTCCAACTAAGTCATATTTACAAAAGGATTAAAACCTGTCATATGCACTTCATCATTAAGGTGGAGAGGGAAGGGAGGAATTCCACAGTAATTGTCAAAATACAGATGTATAGTTGTGTTTATGGCTAACAATCACATCTTCTCTGTCAGTAAATATGAACTAGGGTCCAATTATTATCTCAAAAATGTGCCAAATAGTGGTCACAATATAACAAAACATGTGCGTGATGTTGGCCAGTAGAAAGGCCTTTCAGCCATAAGAATAATATGATACAAGTTTGTCAATTCAGGTAAAAAGAAAAACATGAACATCCCAAAAAATCCGCACAGCCAGTAGCTCCCAGAGAGTTTATTGCTTTTATTGCTCAGAGATCAGAGCACTGGACAAATACCGGTATTCACCATATTTAGCCCCGCCCACTTTTGTTGTCTAAGCATTTCCTGTTTTTATTAGCACTTCCTGTGAGCTGGGATTTCCATTGTTGTCAATGTAAGAGAGTGAAGAAAATAAAAAGGGAATCAACAAAAAACTTGTAATACGTTTGTGTGGCTCAGGTTTAGTTTCAGTGGAAGGACGATGTGAAAAAGTTACGTAAAATTATTTTTTAGCCACATTATCACTTTCTTTTTGTTGTGACTCTAATTGGCTACTTGTCTGTGAGGAACTCTAAAGGACCAAAGCTGATGAATATATTTACACAGCAGTTTGTTGTAAATATTATATGTTTCACCAATAATTGAAATCAAAACCAATATCAGCTCAAGTCAGGCCTGCAGTTTGACCAGAAACACAAGATGGCGGCCCCCATTGCAACTTCCTGAATAAGGTGGATAGACTCTTTCGCTGCTTACATCGTCAGTGACATCAGCTGGAGGCAGGAAGTGAGCAAGAGAATTAAGATTATTTTCCACAGCAGCTAGACATTTGTTTATCGTTACTATGACCACAGCTACAATGGAAATAGATAAGGATCTAGCTTTCCGCCTCCAGCTAAGCCCCGAATATTTACAAACAATGAAAGGGTCTATAGTCACAGACAGGCAATAAAAAGTAGTTACATCTGCCATGCTTGAATGCCAGAGTGTGACCTTAGCAAACTAGGTTTTAAAGATTAGCTAGAGAGGAAGCCTCACTGAGATCAGCTGCACTGCGTTTAGTTAGTTACGCAAAAGTAAACCATTTACTGAGGTGTAACACGTGAGAGTCTCATCACGCGAGACGTAAACATAGAGGTCAAGCCGAGACACACAAGCTTCACTGTAATGCGGTGGTTTGCAACTGCTAAGGCACTGGGACTTATTGATCCAAAATTCACTCATAGGCCCCCAACAATAATATAAATGAACACTATTGATGAAAATATGAGAATGTTTTTTGTCGTAAACTTCGATTAAAATCGTTAAAAAGAACAATTGTTTCAAAGTAGTGTTCATTCAAAATTAATTTCAAACCTGCTGCCTTATTATTCTTGTGATAGAGACAACCTTTGGGGGCCCTGCTGCAGCGCCTTCGAGATCCCCACTGCCCTAGGGTGACCAGCCGCGACAACAAAAACAATAACAACTCCAAGAGGAAAGCTCTACGGCTCAAACGTGGCTCTTTCTAAGCTCAGGGACGAAAAGGAGATCTCATGTTAGTCTCATTGTAGTCTCAGTTTTGTCTCGAGAGTGTCTTATTTGTTGCTCCTAAAATTCACTAGGAGAAATACAGTAGATGAGACGAGGAGACACTTTAGGACAGAACCATGAGTGACAATAACGTGACACTAAATACAATGGTTTCTATATTTTCAATGAAAGGCTGAGGCCACATTGTACTTCTGCATCTGTCACAGAGCAACAGGTGAAGGAGGAAAGTAGTGAAACGTCTACATTAGACAGAACATTTGTCACATCTGTCATGGTGCACCATGACTCAGAGGAACTGGGACACACATGATCCTACAGCAGATACATGAGGAAAGATTTAGTTTTTTGTTATACACATTTTTTACAATATGTATTTTAACAATCATACTATTTAATTGTGAACTAATTTATTTTTACTGTAGACGTTTCACTACTTTCCTCCTTCACCTGTCGCTCTGTGACAGATGCAGAAGTACAATGTGGCCTCATCCTTTTATTGAAAATATAGAGCCCATTGTACTTAGTGTCATGTTATTGTCACTCATGGTTCTGTCCTAAAGTGTCTCCTCGTCTCATCTATTGCTCCTAGAGGATTTTAGGAGTAACAAATAAGACTCTCTCGAGACAAAACTGAGACTACAATGAGACTAACATGAGATCGCCTCTTCGTCTCTGAGCTTAGAAAGAGCCACGTTTGAGCAGTAGAGCTTTCCTCTGGGCGAGCATGCAAGTTCATGAAGTTGATAGAAATGCTTTCAAGTATCACTTCCATAAATGTCTGAGTTTACAATATACTGTCTAGACACATTTTGTTCCCCTACTAGAATAACAAATCCAAAACAGAAATAAGCATTGAACAAGCCTATAAAACAGGGGTTGATAGTCCAACAGCCAAAACCCTGATCCAGTGAAGGGTCCCAACATGTGCCACAAGGTCCAGAGGCATCAGGTCGTCTGCATCCCATTATATTTAATCATAATAATCAACAACTTTATGCCTTTCCTTATGTCGTTTTTTCAATGATGTTCACTCTTTTTAATCTAAAAAGGTTGATATACAGTATGTCGATATTTGGCTTGCATTTTCTGCTCATATGTGATGAGAGGACAGTTCTTTCTATTTTGGCTATTGAAAACAATCTGGGGTCAACGAAGGACAGGGTGACACCATGGAAGCCACATATTTCTCTAT
>OMNZ01087588.1:0-10123 GCA_900303255.1 Lesueurigobius sanzi
CGAAGGCCCTGTCACCCATCGTTTTGAGCCGTGTCCTGGGCTGGAGCAGACGGTGCTGTTGGCCTGACCGGGTCCGGGCTGAGGTGTGTGGAGTGAGCAGTTCTGTGAGATAGGCCTCACCGTGAAGACAGTGATGGGTGTGCAGGAGGATCTTGTATTCGATAAGGAGGTGGACAGAGAGCCAGTGCAGGGAGCGGAGGATGGGGGTGATGTGCTCGTATTTCCGCACCCTCATCAGGACCCTGGCAGCACTGTTCTGCACATACTGAAGCTTTTGAAGGCTTCTGCCAGGGATCCCGATGAGGAGTGCGTTACAGTAGTCCAGCCTGGAGGAGATAAAGAAATGGACGAGTTTCTCTGCAGTTGGAAGGGAGAGGGAAGGACAGAGTTTTGAAATATTGCGGAGGTGAAAGAAGGACGTTTTACAGATGGAGGTGACATGGTTGTCAAAGGAGAGGTGGGGGTCAAGTTTGACCCCAAGGTTTGTAAAAGAAGGAGAGAGGGGAATGGTGTGACCAAAGAATGAGACAGAGGTGATAAGAGAGGAGCTTAGTTGGTGAAGGGTTCCAGTTTGAATGGCTTCGTTTTTTGAGCCGTTCAGCTGTAGGAAATTTTGACTCATCCATACTAACATGTCTGCTGTATGTTTCGACAAAGCACTGGAGTGCATGGGAAAGACTAGCAGACTATAAAGTATGCTTTATCGACTCAGAAGCTGGAGAGGCAGCTGGAAGCCTACGGGCTCTAGAAGCAAAGAAAGAGAGGACCCACTCCTTGGGTTGTAAAGACAAGCTCCACAGCCCCGTCCAAGTGCTCTCGGTTTCATTCACGACATTAGTGTCAGGGCAAGTTCCTACACACCTCAACGTGACGCCATACAAGGCCTGTACTGTAAACAGCTGATTTCAGACAGCAGTGCAATTGTGTGTGATGCAACAGGCCTCATTTCAGATTTCATTTTGGCTGATATCCTTATGACCCCTCCACATTAAAGCATACCATGTCCATATTAAACATTTTGCTTTTGTATTTTATATGCCTGAACTTGTTTTGGCAATAAATATAAACAAATATAGAGCAATCGATATTTTTGCTTTAAAAATAACTGTTCAGGTCAAGTCAAGCTCAATAAAGTGTATGAATAACATTAGAGTTGTGGACAGTATTGTTTATTGTTAAGATAACAATACGCATTACCAACATCATCCAATCATTAAACAAATGTTTAATGTTTCAGCGTGCAAATCAGAAATACAGCTTGAATTCTGAAATATTTCTGGTTCCTGCTCCACTTTAGCTTCTCCCGCTTTGCTAAAATCAAAGATTACGGCTGAGAACCCACTGCATGTTGCCTAGCAACCTGCAGAAGAAACTATCAGATCACATGAGGGACATGTGCGCGGCGAGCACACCCACACATATTAAATATCGGCTATATACTTCCCTGAGGACAAAGTCAGAAAAACACACTCTGGATATAGCCTGCTCTTCTATTTTCAAACAGAGGACAAACAGAAGACAAGCAGCTCCACAGCGTTCAAGGCTGAGCCACAAAACTTTGCCTATGGCTTACTACTGTCATGTCAGGCATGTTGCTAGGTGACATTCACCAAATGAACAAATGGAGGTGAAGTGAAAGCAGCAAGAAAGACATAATGAGCCGACTGTGCACTGAGCAGAGCAGGGCCATAAAGACAAGACACTTTTACACTTTTACAGCCGCATACTTAACGGCACAAAAGGTTTAGGACATAGTCCAGTGTGGCGTTGCTCAGCTCAACCAGATGCTATTTACTTTAAGGCCCCACAAACAGAGCCTTCATCCAGGCGTTTCTGGAGAGAGCTTCTCTGGAGGTGTAGGGCTAAACAGGGTGACACGACCACATAGATGATGTAAGATGGCATCAACCAGGCCCGCCAACCCTCTGTAATTAAGAATCCATCAGGCTTTACCAATCAATACCAAGTGACAGCGCTTTGAGTTGCAGCTGCCGCATTGCAATTAAAGGTTCTCGGTCTGACCTAGCAACACAGGCACACACAGCTCTGAACTGGCCCATGATAATATACTGGTCACATAGCACAATGCAGTCATGTAGCGTACAAGGCCCAATAGTCCTGCAGGATCCCTTGAGCAGCTGTAACGGGCCCAATAGTCCTGCAGGATCCCTTGAGCAGCTGTAATGGGCCCAATAGTCCTGCAGGATCCCTTGAGCAGCTGTAATGGGCCCAATAGTCCTGCAGGATCCCTTGAGCAGCTGTAACGGGCCCAATAGTCCTGCAGGATCCCTTGAGCAGCTGTAATGGGCCCAATAGTCCTGCAGGATCCCTTTAGCAGCTGTAATGGGCCCAATAGTCCTGCAGGATCCCTTTAGCAGCTATAAGTGTGTTGTTGAACCTCTTGTGTACCATGTGACCAAAGTTGACTCTATCAGGTGTGGCAGTGTAAGACTTCAGTAAACTTAGGCTTGGTAAACAGACCATGGTTAATACTTCATCTAGAACACAATCATAGTAAGGTACAATTAATGAATGGACAGTTTGCAAGTAAGATCTCTTGCCATAGAAATGCTAAAGGCTTGAAAACATTTAATCATAGTCTATTGTAAATAAAAGACTTGAAGACGTTTTGAAGCCAGAGTTACAAATGAATGTCACTTTTAAACCGCCTGTGTTTACGTTCCCTTTGGCCGAAAAACCGAAAGGGCTCGGCCATCTCGGCTGCTGCCTCAGAGCTTTACATTCCCCCATTTCATCTGTTTGCATGGCTCTCCTCAGCTCGTGACGACATCAGCGCTCCAAAAGCCGCTCTATATTTAGCTGCTCACACCCCTGCTGGGTCTCACTACTCTGTCAATGCCTTGGCTCGGCCCAGGCTCCCTCCCCTTTACCAAAATACAGTTCACCGCTGGGCTTTTGAAGAGGGGTGCGAGGGTTAGCAGACAGCAATACATTCAGGTGAACTAAGATCGATGGTAGATTAGTCTTTTAGTTGTCAAAATGCAGATGTTTTGCCCTGGTTTACAGTTAATATCTGTGTAAAGGTGTAGCAATAAAAATAAAAAATAAATCACACACGAGCAATTGTTGTCAGTTGAAAGAACATTTTGGGATATCCCTAGTTTGAAAGTATCAGATTGGATTACATTCACCTCAATAACTTGATCGAAATTGCTATCGCCAGCTTATACACGCACACTTCTAATTGCCTCAACCTTTGCGGTACTTTCATTTTGCTTTTAGAGTCAGAACTCTAGCACAATCTAATCCAACAGTGATGAACTTTAATGCAATCCTACCAGTCACAATATCACATGCTTTTCAGGATTTTTGTTGTTATGGCTGACATCTTTGAGACCACTGGGTGAGAAATCCATGCTTCTCCACTAAATCATGATGCTACATCCAAAAATAGGCATCTCGGGCAGAAGGACAGAGCTGATTCTTAAAGAAAACAAAAGCCATAGGATTATATTCTTATCAATCGCCCGGAGAGTTTGACAACTTAAAAGCAGAAAAGCCACAGCTAACATTAGAGGACTATAGTTGCTTACTGGCTGTCAATCTACCTCAACACGAGCGATCGCAATGTCGTCACGTCCGGGGCTACGGTAGGCAACATGAATATTTTAAATGAATAATAATGGTAAATAATAGTTATATGACAGGCAAAAACATTGTTCACAAACAGAGCAGCGTTGTATCAGATCTGTGATTTACATACACAGCACGTCTGAATGCATCAGCTGTTGCCTACCGTTCGCCCAAACATCCGCTGAAAATTGCGGAAGAAAACAGCGATCGCTCCTATTATCCCATTTATTTACTATTTACTATAAAATATAATGAAATATTCATTACAGTGGCTTACTTTGGTGCTGCACTATTACTCCCTCCCACTAGTTGGCAGCGCACCGTCCAGCAGTAAGAATAGCAAGAGTGGCTTGTTTACACTGTGTAGACTTGGAGTTTAGAGCACAGTAGCACACAGCAGACGTTTAAACAAGGTAGAGATGGATTTATGGGATGCTCCGACTAAAGCACATTTAAAACTCTTAGTTTTAACTGGCGAAAACTGAGTCCTGAATAATGAAGAGCCACGGCCCGTTGTTCACATGTAGCATCTGTAGCATTAGCTCTTAGCTCGACGCTCCTCTGCTAGCTCCTCTCTCAGTTTCACTGTCCAGTTTTCACAACACATGGATTTATCTTTGTAGCATTTATTACATTAACAACAGCAAGTAGATACAAGAACGACACACTCGTGTTGAACGTGTCATAGTAGTATGAAGCGGAGGGGGAGAATTTAGATGAACACGAGTGCCCTGTGCGCTAAAACAAAACTGATAAGACATACACGCTGTGTATTTCAACAGGGTTAACTTTCTGTGCAGGAATTACATTGTCATTACGGGCCAACAACATTTGATCTCTTTTTTTTTTACCCACTGGAATAGTAATTTTAACAACATTTCAACATTCAATTAGGTTTTTTTTTTTTTTAATATTCAAATAAAATGCGTTCCAACAGTCTTACTAGTTACAGGCACAAACCTGTTCCAGAGAAAACTCTGAACCAAACACCAAACCTGTAGCCTTAGATGCATACAGTACAAGGAGGAGCAATGAGGAGAAGGAACAATGTTACAACAGGTTTAAAGCTTAAAAAAGTGGATTTTGCATAATATGTTTCCTTTGAACACAGACTGAGGCTCTGTCGACACTAACTGTAAAAATCACAAATAAAGTCACTGAGACGTCTCTGCGAAGTCTCTGCAAGACGTATCAACTAGGTCTCTGAAAAGTCTCGGACACTTCGCCGCAACTGAATTGAGACCTCTCAGAGACCTGATGGAGACTTGAAAAAGTCTCCAACAACTAGTCTCCGAAATATTCTCGCAACTCCCCGAAGACCTGGCTAGTCTCCAGGAGACTCCACGGAGACGTCTACCCCAGGTTGTGCACTAGTCTCAATGGGAGGTGAGATATGCCCTTTAGTCTCGGAGTCTCCGGGAAGTCTTGGAGTCTCCGGGAAGTCTCGGAGTCTCCGGGGAAGTCTAAGGGTGAGATACCACCCTTAGTCTTAGGAGTGGAAGCAGATCTTAAGCGAACGCATACTGTAGCTGAACTGACAGGGCTCGAGGGCTGACTTACATCTTTGCCTGGGGTTTGTTTACATTTGTTTACGTAGCCATGTGCTGGTTTGTTTACGTAGCCATGTGCTGGTTTGTTTACGTAGCCATGTGCTGGTTTGTTTACGTAGCCATGTGCTGGTTTGTTTACATAGCCATGTGCTCACCAGGGTTATCTTTGTGAACAATTACTACAATTACATGCAAATGCTGTGATCAATCAGTTGCCCGTTATTTTCATCCTGAGCAGTTATACTGTATAATTAATGTTTGTAGTAAAGCATGACTCCACTTGGTTCTCAAAATGGCGCCATTAACTATGTGATGTCATTGGATTCATATGCCGCTACCACAGGTTTGGTGAGTACCAAAATCTATCTGACCCCATATTGTTTTTTCAGGCTCTGCAGATTCTAAAACCTCTAATAATCACATCATATACATTTGTGCGACCTTTTGTGCCTTCATTTAATCTTTAGAGTGGAAATGTCCTCATATTTCACTGTGGCATGGAGGTGGGCAATGTATTGTCTACAAGATATTGAATTTGTTGTTTGGAAGATACGTAAAGTTATAATACCGAGTAAATCTCCCATGTTAAGAAGTCAACAAAGATATAGTCTCTCAAAATACTGTATAAGTGTTGTTTCTGCATTGTTTATTTGTTTATTTATTTGCTAGAACATTTTTACATATTGCTTGATCCCGCCTAAATAACAAGATATTCATTTTTTTTTTTTTTCATATCGCCCAACCCTACTGTGAAACACACAAATTGTTTTATGATTGAAGCTGCATTGTTATGTGACTGTGACGGGAATGGCCAGGGACCAGGCATGACGCTGTGAAGGCCACAAAGTCTTTGAGAAAAGACTCACGTGTTGCCCGTTACGCCACAGCAAATCACTCTGACAAACAGAAAAATAAGCCCCGCACAGCTCTGCAATACTACACTGCACTGTTCCACTGCTGCTCCTGCTATAAGGCAGCTTGGAGGGGGAGGGGAGCGCAGAGTTTGTGACTGGCATTTCAAACATCCTCCCTGCACAAAATAACATCCTGGGAAGATAATCTGCGAGCGTGTGACAATTTATTCAGGCTCACGTCTGGGCCCAGTGTGAAAGCCAGTGAGCAGCGGAGGAAAGGGAAGTGCTGGAGACCAAAGTGAGAAGCCAACAGCGCAACAAGTTTTACCACCATCACCCAGAGCCCGTCTACACAGGCTACAAGTCATTGGATTAGTCTAGATAGGTCTACTTCAAAGATACCAAGGCTATGAAAATGCCATCAAATCAAATGGTTGCAATGAGAAAATTGCGACCAAAATCCTTTGCATTCAACAGCTAACCCCTCTTCACAGGGGTCATGTGAAAACCAGCTAACCCTGTACTTCATCCATAAACCATAAACATGGTCAGATGTGAATATGATTGTTAGACATATTTAAATTTCTCTGCCTGGTGGGTCTGAGCCTGCACCAAAGAAAGTGACTTCATTTAAATAAGTTGAATTTGGGTCATTTAAACGTATCTAGACATTAACTTTTTTGTGTAGATGGCAAATAATTTATCGGAAAAAGAAACCTTCAGGTATCGTAGATCAAGCGTCTTTAATGTACTAGTATCGAAAAAATGACAATGCTTGTCAGAAAATTAGATTTTCTCCAAAACTCCAGGAGCATAACAAAATATTATTATAGACATTATTATAGCTATTATTCTGAATAACTAGCTATTATTCTGAACAATCTCTCATGAATATGAAGTGCTCCAAAGCCACACCAATAAAACATTTTTTGTGTGAAAGTGAAACAAGACAATAGCATGCAAACAATATACTATGAGGGAGTTAAGAATTTTTTATGACAAATATTGATGATTTGATCCACAATTCATTAGCCAACACAGCAATTTCTCATAAACACTATGTCTTCTTTGGGCAATAACTTCTACCAAGCCTTATTTACCACTGTTATGATCATTTCCATTTACAGGAGGCACGTAGGTACAGTAATACTTGTGTTCAACTGCAGTGATTAGCTGTTAAGCTTTAATCTGGAGTTAGTTTCTAGATAATTCCAGCACTATTTCTTAGGAAAACAACAGCAGAACTTGGATAAGAATAAACTTCTTTGCTTTCAATGACAACACTTCAAAGATCCTGCATGAATCCACAGCGAACAACGGTTGTGACATCGGTGTACATGTCCAGTAAAAAGTTATGGTGGTCTGCTGGTCAGCAACAAGCATCCACAGTAAATAGTCATAGAAACAACTAAGATCCATTTCACCTGACCATCTAAAGCTGACGTATTAAAAGTTCAAATGGCTGTAAGCACCCACACATTCATAGTTCGGATTTCATGGTGTTTACAACTCAAATTGGAACAGGCAGCTAAAGATCAAATTGTTTTAGTGTGAATTTTATGTTTTAATGTTCATCCAATTCCTCTGAGCTGATCTCGTCTGAATGCAACCAAAGGAAATGGTTGTGACATTAATCCATCTTGCATTGGGCACACAGTTTCAGTGATTAGTTTCATATTAGCTTTGCTGAATCAATTTAGAAAGAAACAATGCGTCAAAGCTCTTTTAACATCCTCAGCGCCAACTGTGATGGTGTTCTTCGTAGGTCTGGGTACCACTGTTATTGACCGCATCAAAGAAACCTATTTGGTTGTATCAGCTTAACTAAATGATAAAAAAAATGTCAATATTGTTCTGTTTTATAGTTCTAGATAGATAATTTTGTATATATATTGAAAAAGGTAGTGTTCAGATATCGTTATCGCAAACCAAGTATTGTTAAAGTATTGGTATAAAAATTGAAATACACGGTACCCAGCCCTAGTCGTTTGCCAAACTTCTCCAACCTAAACCAATGTGAATGTTTTAATATTGTGTGTAGGTGTTGGTAGTACATGTGGTTAAGACCTGAAAGTTATTTGTTTTTTTTGTAGCAATAATGTACAGTTCAAACGTTGCTAAATGTGCTAGCTAGAATCATGTCGTGGATGGGTTTTCTCCAGGTGCTTAGTTTTAGGGATGTGCCGGTCAGTTTTTTGAGCTCCCGATCCGACCAACACTCTTCATGTTTGCCGATTCCGATCCGGTCTGTTTGTGTTTTATAATCGTTTGTAATAATTATAATTTGTAGACCTATTGCAAATTACAGCAGAGGCACAAAGCTGAGGGTCTATTACAGGCCTATGCATTTTATCAATGTGTTTGTAAGTTTGAAATCTAGCTTTAAACTTTAAATTAGAAGGTAATGTTGGGTAATATTACATCGGTATTTTACAATAAAACTTGTTTTAATATAATTTCAGAATTGTAAGCTCCTTTGAAAACAACAACAACAGATGTTATTGTTTCAGCTCTATGTGCTTCAAAAGGCCAGTTGCAATGTCTTATGTTAAGGGACTGTAAAATACATAAATACAGGAGCACGTGGGTAATTATTCTACATATTAATCGTATGCAGGCAATAGTGAGCACTGAGCACTCTCATCACCACTGTTAGATTCGATTCTGCCAGAGGTCTGATTTTACTGTAAGTCTAAATGATAGCACTGCAAAGGTAAGGATCTTTTCTCTGACATTATTATGTTTTTGGAGTCTGCAGAGTGTCGTCGGTGAATGTTTAAGATTCAAGATTCTTTATTTGTCAAACCATGTAAATGGTTCAAAATTATGTTTCTCTCATCCTTGATTGTGGAGCGGGGGAGGGGAAAGAGGGGAGGGAGGGAGGGGAGGGAGTTCAGCTTCCCGATGGCCCTGTGTTTAAGCTGCTATAGTTAGTGGTAGCAGTAGCAGTGCTGCGGTAAACCAGACCGTAGTTCAGGAACACACATCCACCACCGTCTTTTGGTAGTTCGGCTACCAATACATCCCTATAGTCCCTCCTGATTAATCCTCCAGGCAGCCCAGGTGATTCTGGCTCAGTCCAACAATCGATGTGTCCAGTTCAGGACAAATTTCTCTACACCTCGACATTAAACGTAATTAGGGCTGAAGAAAGAGGAAGAAATTGTGATTTTTCTAACTCTAATTTGCTCATTTCAACCAACGAAATTGCCATTTCGAGTCAATTACAATAAATTGTGCAGCACAAAACACTGCCCCGGAGGCTCCCTTCACACCATCCTCTCCTTTACTATCATTGGGTGGCTTACATTTGTGCAGCCACACTCCTGTAGCACTGGGGAAGTGATTGAAGTGGGACTGAGGGGCCGCACTAACAGGTGGGCACACATGCTGCCGGCTAGATTCATCAGATTATCCAGGCTGCGCTCCCAACAGTTTGTGTGTGTGTGTGGATCGCGGCTCTGTACAGGACAGGTGAGGAGCTGATCTGCCTCATCTCATTCCCGATCACGTACGGCCCCAACTCTATTAGGCCACGGCTCCCCGAATGCCATCCTCGAACACACACACACACACACACACAAACACAAACACACACAACCCTCCGTCTCGCTCTCTGCAACATAAGTGTGCACAAACCGCTGCCTGTGTACCCGATATTCCCCAGCAACAAGAGCACAATCTCTTGGAAAGGTTTCTTTTTACTTCCTGTTTTGACTACAAGTGAGACCACACCTTGTCACTTAATCACACACATCTTGGACTATAGTGAGGGAAGAATTTAGTAGTCAAAAGGCTTTTTGTGTGCAGGCCTAAAATAGACTTAGATACATAAGAATAATACATTTCACAAATTTTCATAGTGTAGTCAACCAGCCCTTTGGAGACAAGGAAATGTGGCTATCAAATAGAGCATCGTAGTCCCACCCACCAGCTGTCTGTAACTAATAATCCCATTCAAAAATTGCATAGACTTTTCGAAAAATTCTAATTGTACGAGTTTAAAAGCACGACGGAGGCTAATCAGCTACGTGCTAACTGCTAGCCATAGCGTGGATATTTTACAAGCAAGAAAATACCCAATACTTGAAAACAGAGCGAAATATTTTTATAACTTTTTGGTTT
>OMNZ01087593.1:3822-18353 GCA_900303255.1 Lesueurigobius sanzi
AAGAAAGTTGTCAACAAAAAACACTGGTACACACAAGTAAAGTACAGATGTTCAAGAACTCTACTTAAGTACAGTACTTAAGTAAATCTACTTCATTACTGACCACCACTGGTAGTTAGCTACTATTGCAGCCACAGCTGCCTGAGAGTACACTGATGGAAGCAAGGCTGCAAATGCATTCACTCACACACACACACTCACCACAATTTAGGCACTGGAGAGAGCATGAAAAAGGGACGGAAAGAGACGTTCAGCAAATTGTCAGAGCTGGGAGGAGAAGTCAGAACACTGAGATCGAATGTGCTGCAGCCTAAAGAGCTAGACTATTGTGGGGCACGATTTATGACTAAGTATTTTTCATCTAGCAGGCAACTAAAGTAAGAATCAGTAATTTTAGTAGTATCGGTATACTGCAAGTAAGACAACTAGTAAAATATATTTTATCGTCAACTAAAGTAAAATTTGATGGTGATACCTTTGTTTGAGACAGAGCCAGAAAGGTACATTGGATATTCGTATACAGAGATAACATTGACTTTAAAGAAGATAGACGAGCCACATAGACAAAAACAAATGTGAAACTGGAGTGGGAGTAAAACACTCTCTCCTTATGTGAACCGCCTGAACAGAGCAGTCTGCATATACACGCACTGGGACTGATTACAGATGGAGTACTTTCTGCTGCTACTGTCCAAAGACCTAAATTACCCGGCACTCTTATTTCCCATAAATACAAAATGGGAAGGGCTATAATCAGAGACCTAAATTTACCCCACCTGGCTGAAGCAGAGGCCCGTCCAGAGCCTGCCACAGGGATGACACAGCCTGAATCAACTGTACAGGCTCCGAGAGGGACAACAGTGGCCAGTCCGTGAATCATCAGTTAGGATTAGGATCAAAGGACTAAATCAGGTTTAATATAAGCCACGAGTAGAACAAAAATGTGAAGGTGTAGTTCACCAATTACTTACAATATACTACTGTGATCTTTACACAAAAAAATCCTCTGGTTTGGACTTAAAAGGCTCAAACCTTGTGTTGCAAGCACCTGTGCATCTTTGCCCTTTTGAGATAATATGCCTTTTTCACTCATCCAAAAAATGAAAACTGTGGTTTCTTCTAATCCACTGCAGCTCTGGGGACATAAACTGTTCCCAGAAACGATTTTGAGGGGGAAAGCTGTGGCTTTTCTTGATGAGCATAACTGGCTGGCACTCGTAGCAAAAAAAAAAAAAAAAAAAAAGAGAGTAGATCTCGGAGTGAGGTTACACATTTGAATAGCTTGGACACTTCTCTGTGCCTCTGTTTACTATGCGGCTACGCTGGTCCGTCCTGACATCGCAGCTCACATGGCAGTAAACTGGACTAAGCTGCCAAATGTTTGTAAAACTATGCTTAAGGCACGTACAAAATGTTAAATTGAAATGACTGGCTGTTGGAAGAATGAGACTATAAATGGCGATAGAATATAAACTATAGAGTGTTCGTGTTGATCTATAACGGTCACAGCAGCGTCTCCAGGTCTTGTCTTTGGGTAAGATAAGAAAGATATGTGAGTACTTTTACTTCAAAACCCTTAAGAAAGGTACTAATAGGATAGGATAGAACTTTATTAATCCCGAAGGAAATTCATGTGCCAGTGGGAGCCATAAAAAGACACAACCAACCAAATGCCAAGCCTAATGCAAGCAGTACTGCACTGGCATTGTAATCACAACTACTACAACTTTAAGTACTTCACCACCTAGTTACATAAAAATAATCTTGTCTAAATTTTGCAGTTACTATTTAAAGCAGATCTTTTTGGGTGGATAAACTAAAACAATTTTTTAATCCAATCGCAAAACCAATGTGGCCCTGTAATAACTTTGATCTTGTTTCAGTTTCTTGGGTTTTGAGGTGGATAAGCCATGTGCAGGGGCGGTGAGTGTGCTGAGTCAGGCCTCGCTGGTGCAGGTTTTCATAGGGATAAATGAAAGAGCAGGGAGGAGACGAAAATACAGTCACATCATGTATAGAAAACATTAACGATTACGTGGTCCATGTGACTGTTTGGGCACCTTTTCAGCAGTTCCACCAAAAAAGGGATTCTATAAGGACTATCACGTTCAAATTAAAGGGTATTTCAATGAGGGCAGCCACCTGAGCCTGGAGTGAGTCTGCACTGGCACTAAAGAGAGCATCAAAGGCTAGGCGAGACACTTGATGTAAGCAGCCACTTCAAACAGTGGAGAGGAGGCAGTCGATGGGATCATGTTACTTAAATCAACAGCAGTGCACCAATGTGTTGCAAAAGGGCACAAAAACAACAAATGCACAGGTTATTTTTGTTATATTTCTGCAAAAAGTCAATTCATGTTAATACTTTAAAAGCAATTCACAAATTTAAAAGCCTCAGCAAAAAACATTTAATAACAAGTTAGTATAAGAAAAAAAAGAATGCATCACCCAAAACCAAGAATCCCAAAAGTGTAAGATCAGGGATGAGGGATCATGGTAGGATTCATAAACGCTGAGAATCGCAGTAATTACACGCTGTGAGGTCTCAAAAAGTGTGAGAATTTCTGCTCCCTGGTCAACCTTCAACAACCCTCTGCCTCCCTTCATCTCCCCTTTTCACTGTAAACAGACAAACACTGCTGCACTGGCTGCGTATTGCCATTGGTGAGAGGTTCACGGCCGTGGTCGTTTGTGCAGGACGGGACCCGTGGGAAGGGAAGAGCAGCCACTACCACCGCTGCGCACATCCATAAATCAACAGAGGACGAATCACAGGCCAGATGCAATGGCACTGTCAACAAGTCGGCCACTTCGCTGTGGCACTGGGGTGGGATGAATGGATTTTGGGAAAATATCTGCTTGCAGTTTTTGCTGACAAGTATTACGATAGCAATCAGATTTGGGATTTATGCTCCTAAATCAAGATTCAGTATGCACATTTCAAATGTCCAGAATAATTGTACTGGACGGAAAGATGAATGTCTTAATTAGGCCACATCAAGAAAGGATTGTGTTCTCAACAGAGGACTCTGTTTTGGGTAAATAATTACAACCTTTTTGATACAATAACTGCGTCCACTAAAATTGTGATTTCAAAATTTGCAAAAATGTGCAAATAATCAGTCAGTGTGCATACTGTGTGCATATTGTACATACATGTACATAAAAAAGTGCAATTTAAAAAAAGGTAACACAGAAAAACTGACTTTTCTACATTACTTGTAAAGAAATACAACTATTATTACTGTCTCAGGAAACTTGCTGTTTTTAATGTTGACAAGACTCAAATGAAAATTATCATGCTTTTATCAAATCTATTTTATCTTTTTGCTTGCTGTCATGGTTCGGAAGCGCACTGGCAAAAAGTAAGAATGAGCTTGGAGACGCTCTGCACCAATCAGCTGCAGAGACTGAGCGCCAGCATCGTGCAGGATCCTTTGCACCCCTTAAACAACCTCTTCCAGTATCTGCCATCGGGACAGAGACCGGTGGTTCCAAAATGTAGATCAAAGAGCTACAGAGACAGTTTTATCCCAGCAGCAGTTGTTTTACTTTCAAACTTCCATTTTCGGACTCTGCACTTTATACTTATGTATTTATATGTATTGTTTAAATTGTTGAATGTATGTTTGTATGAGATCTGTCACTGCAATCTAATTTACCTATGGATACAAACCTGAACCTGATTATTTTGCTTCTAACAAAACATTTCCACATACTGTATTTGAGTGAAGTGTCTCATTTGAGCAAATGAATTATTGTTATAGTGGTTATCTATTTATAAGCTTTCTAGTCGGTGATCCATAGTTCAATGTGAACAGGCCTTACCTGGACAGGTGTCAGCTGGGCTCTGGGGTCGAACACTCTCAGCATCTTATCCTGGACAGAACAAATGGGAAACGACTTTATTGCAAGTGTACACTTCTGGAAGGGACCCATAAATCAGAAATCTTTCAGACAATTGGCAGTAGGGCTGCACGTATCGAAGAATACGTGATATTATTTAATTTAATTTATTATTTATTTTGTTCAGTTGAAACAAACAAATACAGTCATAGCCTCTTTTAACAATGGTGAAGAATGAAAAGGAGCAGAAAGAAGCAAAAACTTATAATATCTGCCCCCTATCAACACAAATACATTAACTGTTCTATTTAATAAGCTGTAATACAGCCACCTGGCTATTTCAAGACATAACAATCACAATACCGAGATATACAGTATCTCACATAAGTGAGTACACCCCTCACATTTCAGCACATATTTCAGCCCTTATAACTTTTGACTGGATACAACTGAAGGAATGAAGATTTACTACAAATTAGTCTAGTCTGTGTACAGCTTGTATAAATGTGAAAATTCACTGACCCCTCAATAAAACTCAAAATACAGTGAAAAGTTATAAGGAAGTACAGTATGTGTTGAAATGTGAGGGGTTTACTCACTTATGTGTAACTAATGACTACTCTGCAGTTTCATCATTTTTCAACTTTGAACTTTTGAAATTCATATTAAATACATATATAGACTTCAAGACTGTTCCATGAACCAACGCCTTTTATCGAAATACATTTTTCTTTTGTTGTTGTTCTAAACCTGGGTTTTAAGAAAACCTCAGTCCCTTTTAGGCAAAAATTCTTCAGTCTTCATCTGTACTCTGTAGTTGAAGTGTAGGATGTTTCGATCTTACTCCAAAGATCGTCATCAGCTCCAGGCCTTCAGTAGCTGATGACGATCTTTGGAGTAAGATCGAAAACGTCCTACACTTCAACTACAGAGTACAGATGAAGACTGAAGAATTTTTGCCTACGATGGACAACTCCTGTACGACTGAGAACCTACACAAACTCAGTCCCTTTTAATTCATATCTACTTTCTCTTTTGGTGAATTTGTTTTGAAGATTAAATGTTTTTTTATGAGCTTTATACATGATTTTCAAAATGTAAATTTCTACCAATTCATGAAATTTAAATGTCTTCAATTGTATAAATATTTGATTTGTTGGGGCCCTATATCCAGTTCCACTAACAATTCTCACAGCCCTTTTCTGTAAAAGGAAGATTGGATTTATGTAGGTTTTGAAGGCAGTCATTATTGCGATACTTAGATAGATTGTGGTCCCCCTAGCAAACGAGATGCTACATCTCAAGGGGCTTTCCATGAATAACATTGAAATTGAAATAAACCGTTCCATTCAGACACATGTAATATCTTTTTCAGCAAATTCTGTCAAAAGAAGACTCCAAAAACACTAAATCAGAACCAAACCAAGACCAAAACATTAACTAAATTAGGAAAGTTATAACTAAAACTGAACTTCTGCACATGTATATGTTCCATTCATGTTTGGTTTTAGAGAGTGTCGGCAAAACATGCAAAAATATCAGTCAGATGGAAGACTTAAGTGAATTTGGGATATTTTGTGGCTTCTTGCGATACGGATATCACCTAATATTGCGATACCATATTATTTGCGATATATTGTGCAGCCCTAATTGACAGCCTTCATTTTCATAGACCGTCTTTAGTGTGACTCTTAGTAAAGTCATCAGTTAAACCCAGTTCATATGTTATCAGTCCAATCTGACTCATCCTTAACAGATGTAATCCAGTGACCTCTACCTGACCTTACGATTTGAAACCCCGGCTAGTCCAAACATGAAGTATGCATCCATCAGGGCAGCCAATCAGAGCAGTTCCTGTGATTGAGAGGAAATGGGGCCTAATGGGATCAGTGTGTGAGCGGGCTGTGTGCGTCTGCAGCGGTGTCACTCAATACGCCTGTGTGTGACCGGGATCACAGCAGTGGCCTGACAAACGGGCTGATGGCAGGTAATAGCTATAAAGCTGCAGACTAAAGCAGGCGCACACTTAGCATACATATACATGTCAAGAGCAATCAGGACGTGCACCGGGACACTGTCAAGCACTCCGATACAACACATAAATACAGGCCACAAATTTGTTTGAAGCCGGTTATCTGCTCGGGCATTTTCTTTGTCAGACCAAATTAAAGGTAAGCCACCTTCATGAGAGAGAGAATTTGTTTGCTTTACTTCCTAATACACTGGTCCAATCACTGTCTCTGTCCCGTTTGTGTGTGTGTGGAGCCCACCCACAATTAGTATGAAGCTCAAGGCGATCATTTTGGGTCTCCCTGACCTGAGCCTAAGCCCAGGGCTCAAGGACCGATCCAGGAAAACAGACACATGTGGGTGCTGCTAAATTATGGCTAGTTAGTGATCATTATCTGGTATAAAAAAGGTATAGAGTCTCCTTTGTTTCTTTCAGACTAGCATGTTGAAACAAACTACCAAACTTTAATGTACACTAATGTACATTTTCAGACGAATTTGAAGGATATTATAAGATATTATATTTGAGATTTTTATTTAAGGATTAGTAGGTTTTAAACATAATGAGATCGTAAATTTTGTTGTTTTGAAAGGATATCGTGCTGCCAAATCATGATTTCAGTTCAATGGGGATTAATAGTGCCAAATGTACACAGCTTGTCTAAGGTAGCAGTAAGCCTCTCGCTGCCATATCAGGGGAGGGGAGGAAACTATCAGGCTGCGCAAATACACAGATGAAGGGCCACTCACACAGAGACCTGCCTCTCGTTTATAAACACATACAGAAAACGTGCTCGCACACTTTCAGCCCGATGACAATAGCCCCTATGAGCAAACACCTCATGTCATAAAGTTTGGAGGGAGCCGCGCTGAGAGCCGAGTGTGTGCTGAGGCGGCAGCTGTTTAATCACACCGGAGGAGCCTCATTCACAAGCTGCTCTTAATAAGTTTTCACTGTTAGTCTGCGGCACACAGCTCTGCTCACTCGCACACACACGCAGACGCTGGGAATGTCCGTCCAGGAGACGAGCCCTCTTGACTTTTTTGACACAACAAGCTGCCAGTGTCCTTTTCCCAGTCTCCCACGGCTACGGGAGTCAAAGACTGTTTTGACTGGCAGCATAGAAAAAACAAAAGAAGCCCTCCATCATCTAAATGTCAACTTATTTGACATTTAAGGTGGATTGCTAAACATAAATGGCCCTACACCACATTTGGGTCACACGGCACACCACTTTAAAGACATTCTATCATTACTAAAGTTGATTAAAACCTCTATACCTTTAAGTACACCATATACTCTTTGAGCCTGTCATAATTCTAGCTCCATGGGATGGTGGTCCTTCCTCCATCTCCTCTGTCCACATTTACCCTGAAGCAGGGGGTGGGGGAGCAGGATTGAACCCACATGCTAGCAGGCCCTATTTGCTTTAATAAGGTGGATTGGTGAGATTGACGGGGGTCTGTGGGTTAAATGACACCAGCAGAGTTGGACAGGGCGAGGGCCAGAGCTGGGAGGCCCCGGCTATGAAGCTGGTTCAGATTTCCCCTCGCTGTCATTCAGGTGCCTACTTCTCTCTGGTCCGAGTGGACTGATTGTTGGACTGGTAGCTTTGGAGAAGATGATTATCCCGTCAACATAAGCACCAGGTCTGGGAGGCAGGCAGTGACGGCCGCTGTAGTAATTTGTTTCTTGTCAGCATGAAGATAAACAAAAGAAGTTGGACTGACACTAATAAGTGCACACAAGTGGTTATTTTTCTGTCTGAAAGTTTGTAGAACTTCAACTTGAAAAATGGTAATGATGTATCGTTTCACCACCTGGACACTTTTTGGTGCCTTCTGAAGGCCCGGGTACAATAAAAAGGTATATCAGTGTGGTAAGTGCTTTTATTAAACCTTGGATCATAAAAAAATTAAGTAAAAGTTGATTCTTGTTGGGACAGAGACAAAGTAACTAGGCAGTCCGTGTACACATTCATTATTGAAAAAAATAGTGGTTTAGTATTATATAGAATTTATAATATCTTTTTTTTCTCAGTTTTATGGAACTATAATGTATAATTCAGCATAGGTAATGGGTATTAATCAAGTACTGATATTTTTAAAAAAAATCACCTAAGCCTAAAAATCATTCAATTACTATTTTTTATTTAACTACAGCCACCAACTATTCTAACTATCTATACTATACTATACTATACTAACTTTCTATTTAAAAAATAGAAACAATTGAACTTATGCTAAATGTTACAAAATAGTATTAAAATAAATTAAAGTACAATGAAAAAGAACTACAGAAAACCATTAACCGCAGTATTATATAACATCATTATTTCTGTGTTAAAACAAGCAGCCCATTATTCCTTTTGCGTCAACAAGCTTTCTGTACTTTTCCCCCATTACACACCGAGTCCTTATCCAATTTGCGATTTGATCTCCACCCTTTTCATGATCACTAACCCCGTTAAATTCCTAATGAAATAATCTCCATGTGAACAAATAAACGGGTCCACTGGGAGTCCGCAACTGCGACGGACTTCAGGCTGGTGACCCCATCTAGTGGTGACAGAGGGTATCTCTCAAATGTACATTAGATTCACAGCAATAGAAGTTTGTATTTCACTTTCTCTTGGACTGACAAATTTGCTGGAATTGTAACTTTTTTTTTTTAGAAGTTGTGCATGATAATAATTATACAATAAAACGGAAAGAAAGATTTTGTCTGAATTGATAATTTGCTCACCTTGCAGGAAGAAGCCAACAGAGAGCCATCTCGTTTCCAGCTCAGGCTCTGCAACTGATCGCTATGCTGCTCCAGAACTGCAATCAAAATTAGTTTTATACTCTTTTATAAAAGAAAAACCAGGAGTGACACTACAGTAGGTATAACAATTTAAAAAAGGGGTTCTAATGTTAAATGAAAAACTATTTTACACGTGAACTATGACCACACAAAGCGATGATCGGGTGACTTTAGTGAAATAAACGTGTATAAAATGCAAGAGAGAAGCATGATGAAGCAGTTTAAATAGGATTTATATCATAGAGCGTATACACAATGGACTAGATTGATGGCTAGTCCTCCGTGAAGCCAGTTAGCATACAGGGGTGGGGTCCAGAACCAGGAAGCTCCTATGGACTTTCCAGTGAAACTTTTTGGTCCCTCTATAACTCATTATTGGAAATAGTCTTGTTAATATGACCCTCAAGTGCTCGTCTTACCACACACTACACCGTCCTGTTCTTTGTCTTTTAATATTTTCAATGTTATTTAAGATATTAACAAAAATAACTGGCCAATCAGGTGCCGTCTTGCTCTGCACTTGCCATGAGAATATAACTCTCACATACCAAATATAGGAAACAGCTAAACTGCTAGCGTGAATTGGCTTCATGAGCCCACGCTGAACGCTATGGGGAAAGCCACGCGGGCTACCTCTATTGTTATATACGCTCTATGGTTTAGATGATGAAGCACAGATAAAACCGGAGGCGGGTAGTACTCAATTACATTTACTCAAGTATATGTACTTGAAACTTAATGAAGTTATGAATTACTATGAAGTACTGTACTTCTTGGGGTAATTTTATCACACAGTACTTTTCATACTTGTATTTGAATAAGACTGTTTTGAAATAACAGTACTTGAGTAAAACATTAACCTAATCTTTCCACTGAGTAAATCTGGAACAAAAGCGTCATGTTGATTTATGAAATCGAAAACATTTAAACTTAAATACATTTCCCGTACCTTATCTAAAAAGGTTACTTTTACTTGAATAATTATTTGGATGACTACTTTTTACTTCTACTCAAATGATTGTAAATAAACATTGCTCTTTCTTGACTAAATCTTTTTGGCTACTCTACCCACCTCTGGATAGAACAAGGCCGTTGAAAATCGACATCACAGACACACACTGAATGAATATGAAATGAAGTGTAACTGGGTGAAACAAACAAAGGATCTGTCCGCACACAAAACAAGAAACAAACATTTATTCAAGCCTGGGTTTCTATTGCTCAGATTTTGCACCTGAGTATTGTCAAATGATGATAGAAAAGAGTGAGAATTGAAGTTTTGGATGCACGGAGAGCAGCAGCAGCCAGGCCAGCGCTCATGTGATGACGGGGTGAGGGGGGACAGTGTTTGTTTGCGGGGCAGGGGTGTCAGGCCAGAGGATAGTGGCTATATCCTGAAGCCAGTTCAGGGAGACTGGGACCAGGACTCAAACCAAAAACTTTACCTCTGTTGCTCCAGCACTTAGACAGAGCCATAGAGCTGAAAAACGTAGGCAGCATGATTCAGACAGTTCTCCAAAGTAAAATAGTTCGAATGATTTGATAATATATATATTTTTTTTTACAATGAAAACACTGTCATTAATTATTTTCACATGGAAAACTGGGTCTCCGGTGCAAGGCAATTTCTTATGTGTATAAAATGGTAAAAAGTGCAACATGAAAAGTAGTTTATAAGCAACACTGTGAATAACATACACAAGACAAACATAACATAAACTAATAAACATAGACTAAATCCAGACAGTGCATGATACAGTATAAGACATAGAGTATGAACAGTGGTATACATAATCAGTTCTGGTACCTGCGAGAGGGGAATCTTGGCGGCTGGTGTCCCAAACCAGTGGGGAGTTGGTGGCTCCAATGGCCAACAGCCCTGATGAGGTGGGATGAAACAACACCAGCTCTACCTTTCCGTGGCCCGGATGTAAGATCAGCTCTGCTTCAGATGGCTGCTCAGACTCGGGATCACACAGACGCCACAGCTTCACCTACAGGTTACAAAGCACAAATACACTGTCACAGCCCAACGTCTGATGCAGAATATTTAGTATTAACATGGTAATAGGGGGAATCAACATTATTACTATAGGTTAACAAGGGATACTGCACTTTACAGCCCTGTTTTCATATGTAACCTAACCAAGAAAAAAGGGGCTTTTACATGTTTAGGTACCATCCAATTCTCCTTCTATTATCATGCTATTACTGTGGTGTAAAGTAAAGTGCTACCAAAAAATCAAGTATCTTACAAAACAGGGTTTTTTTTTATATTGAAAGACAGACTACAGTATTCATGAATGGATTGTACACTGTATTAATTAATTATCTGGAACATTTGATAAGCATTTTAAATTTTCCACACATCAACCACTTTAAAGCCGGTGTTCCATTCCAAGTCACATGACTGAGAAAGGTCTATACTCACTGTTATATGTAAAATGTTGAGACAAAACGTTACATATTCTGATTGAATTCTTAATTTCTTGGAGGCCCCTGACGCACTGGAGTTAAGGAAGGGCTGGCATAAAATGATGGAAGTGCATCAGCAGCACAGCTTGCCTCAACAAAAACAAAATATGGTTCAATGGTTTCACATGACCAAGCATCCGATTGCAAATGGCTGTGGGTTTGCATCATTCCAGGAATCTGTGAACTTGTGTGGCAGGTACTGTATTTCAATTGCCCTGGAGAGTAGTGAGGCTAAAGTTCTGCATTTGCATTTGGGGAGTTTTCAAGACAAGTTCAAATATCAAACAAAGCCGACAGCAACCTTTGTCACAAAAAGCTGACAGAAACATGATACTGAATATTAAAAAAGGAAAACAACATTTCTTACAGTTTCGTCAAAAGAGCATGTTGTCAGTAGGTTTTCATCAAATGGAGAAAAATCCATATCAGAGACCAAATCTGTAAAATTAATAAAGGTTTATTTATTCCTTTATGTGAAAATGCCTCGTCATTAATTTGTCCCACCACTGCATATTTGAAATACCTGAATGACAGGAAATGTGTGTCACTGTCCATTGGCCATCTGGGCCAGGTTTCACTGAAGACAGGCCCAGGATACCTCCTCCTGCACACACAGTCCACACACAATAAAATATCCTTCATTTGTCATCAGCTGGTTTACATATGAAGGTTTTACTTATCGAATCATCACTGCGTGCCAAAGATGAATAGGCCTACTGCATGTACGATATATGCATTGTCTCTGACACACAACTCTGTCTATCATGTACCATTACTTCACCATTGATACTTACCAGCCTGCTCAGTACTGAACACCACCAGTTTGGAGCTTGCTTTGATGTGGCTCCCCTGGCATGAGATGGAACCTCCACGGACATTGCCGATCCATTCCTGGATGAGCAAAAATAGCTGTATGGTTTACAGGGACGATAATCAACAACATTCAGCAGCAGAATTAAAAGTCATCAGCATGACAAACAGGAAGGATCCAGCTGTGCTTCTGAATGACTTGAGGAAGTGGAAAGTCTTGAAAGCCTTCCTGTGCCACACATTTAGTAAAATAACTTTCATGACTTCATAAAACCTCACAGGCAGAATGACTTGGTGGTTGTCCAACATAAATCAATACACAGCAACAGTCAATCTCAGTAGTAGTGATTCTATCTACAGTATTGTAACTGGGGGAGTAGTAAACAGTCTTATTTCCCCCAGTTTCAGTAATAATCTGAAATTCTATGTATGCTATTCTCGTATTCCTCAGATACTAACTGCAGTAGCGGTTGGCAAAGTTGTGCATGTCACGTGGTTTGTTTGACTGGATTGTGTTGGCTAAGCAGAACAGCAGAGTACCACCAGAAGCAGGCACCACGATCTGGTCTAAGTTTTGATTCTTCAGTGAACTGGAACAACTAAGTCTATCCCCCTACCCACCGGAACACTTCTGAGCATACCAGACATTTCAGTGCTTCACTAAAACCATGCAGGAGATTACATAAGATACCTCCGCAGGAAAAGAGCTGCAAGTCATAACAAAGAGAAGTCACGTCTGGAATACGCAAGTGAATTCTAAGAGCACATCCTACTATGAAGAAGGAAAGAAAGAAAACTTCACTTGCATTCCTCAAAGAAATACAACATTGCAAATGATGTATGATTAAGAAAACCCCCCATGATGCTGTAGCCTAATTAAGCTGTAATAAAGCCATAGTGCCACGATAACATAACCTGAGGCGCTAGACATATTTGCAATCACATGGCATTTAGAAAATCAATTAGACAAAAGGGGGCATTTTGTTACGATGCTTCTATTCTATCAAGAACACCAAATGCCATGCAGGAACATCCTTCGAAGGCGTAACCCAAAACAGAAGCACAGCTCCTGTCAGAAGTGTCGCCATTTAACTCTAGATATTGCACTCAAAATTACTCACGTCTTTCTTGGCGATTTTCGGAGTTGTGTTTTTAAATTTAGACGTCCTAAAGCGGTTCATGTTGTCTTCTTAAATTGACTTTGGTGCCTTCCGGGTGCCTGTGTGGAGCTGGTTGGTACTCTGCAAACGGCAGAAGCTGACAGCTCAGATTGGCCGCGCGGAGGCTGCTTGTTTTGATGCTCAACTCTGTCCGTCCAGGCGGTACATTGTAAAAGTCAAATATGCTGTGCCTTATATGCTAAAATCTTTAAAAAGAACATATAAATGGACAATCCGCTTGTGCCGACCACAAAATCGTGTCAGTCTTTTGTTGTAAATCAGCATTTGAACTTTCTGCCTGTACGTAAGAATATGTCATCTTGATCCACTGATGATCTTTGTACACGCTACGCACGCACGGGGTCGAGCATGCGCAGTGTGCCTTGTTCGGCCAGCAGTGTAGAATGATGGCGTCGTCTGTAGCTCGCAGGTCTACACGCTGGATTACTGTCATCGTGTCCTCTGGGCAGTGCAATGCCGTGGCCCCTAATGCCTGCGGAGCTGTGGGAGCTGTGCGGGCTGTGTCTACCTTTGGTGCCGAAAATCTGTGGCGTGGGGGAGCGGCGATATGTGCGGGATCTGCCAAAGGGTTGACATTGAGAGGGCTGTCGGGTAAGAGAGCTGCACCGGCCCTGGCTAAGCTAATACAGTATAGGCTAGGCTTGTTTGGCGATGTTTTTACTGTTATGATACAACAGCCTGTAAATATCTGACAATGCAACTAGACAATGATATGATCTTGTAATGTTGGTTGAAATGGTACGTTTACGAGCTGTCAGAGTGATGATGTAACATGTACTGCCAGCAATTTAAAAAAAAAAAAGCTGTGTCTTGTTTAACATGTTTGTCTCAGAAGGTTTACCTACCAAATTCCCGTTTTTTGTTTGGTTTAAACCAGTGTTAATTTCGTCGACTAAAATATTTAGTCATAATTTTAGTCACAGTAATATTTTTGCTGACTAAAATGAGACTAAAACTAAATTAAAGTTAGTTCATGAGACTAAAACTATGACTAAAATCTCCAGATATTTTCGTCGACTAAAAAAAGACTAAATAAAAATGACAAGAAGGGACTAAAATGATCCAAACTTCAGTGACTTCAGTTTGAAAGAGCCTTGGATCATTTAAATTCACCTCCAAAGGATCAGCTCTGTGTTTCAATAATGTGGGAGACACTTCATGAAGCAGAGAGTATTATTAAATGTGTTTGAAAACAATAATATAAATGTAAAGTTTAGTCAATATATTTCAAATTTAGTCGACTAAATTTACCCGGAATTTTTGTTGACTAAAACTAACACAATTTCTTTTGACTAAATCTTGACTAAAATCAAATTGCATTTTCGTCAAAAGACTAAGACTAAAACTAAATTAAAATTTGCTGCCAAAATTAACACTGGTTTAGACATCAGATATATTGTCTT